>JAQIXJ010000241.1:0-43464 GCA_034700185.1 Phthiracarus laevigatus
CATTTTAATCCCTAATCATGTATGTACTTAACTTAAAATGGGTTACTGCGTTATCAAAAGAAAATTGTCACACTTTAGTGGGCTAAGAAACCTATGAAAAGAAAGTTAAACGCATGAATATTACAGTATTAAGTATGCTTCTCTTTTAAACTTATCGGGACAACAATGAATCCGCGATATCATACTACAACTGAATTTTATGTTAGTTAACTTTTATTGATATTTTCGTTTTTTTTTGTCTACTATAAACCTATTATACAATACTGTACTTAATCCTAGTTTTATTATTTAAATTTAATAATTTTTGTACTCTTTTTTGAATTTGGTTGTCTATTGTTAGGGAGGGAAAGAACACGGCGTTCCAATAATTATATCGCAATTGCATCCGAACTCTGCGGCATCACGTACTGGTGCGCTATATGTTGGCGATGCCATCTTAACTGTCAATTCAATAGATCTTAGAGAAGCCAAGCACAGCGATGCCGCATACATACTCTCTAGTCAAGTAAGAATGTTATTATTAATCAAGAAAATGATGCAAAACAATAAATTTCTAATAAGGGTTTTGCCATTATTTGTGACGAGAAAACTAAATCATAAAAATTTCATTTTACGAATATTAGTTTAAAATTTAAGGTATTGATCCATTATTCTATTTTTGGTGCATAGTCTATAATAATTGAATTAGAATTATTTTTAAGATTGCTTTATTGGTTTCATTGAATGAACGCATCTTACCGTACTTTGAGTTCACCTTTTTTAAAGTTTATGTAAAGTTTGTAATGTAGTGTTACGCGTATTATTTCTTAATCTTCAAAAGAAAAGTTTTTCTATTGCGATAATTATCTGATTTTTTTCGCTCTCTAACTCTAATGAGGAGATACTTAATCTTAATAATTTTTTTATTGTTTTTATGCTGGTCTTATGCAAAGAAGCACGTTATCGTTATTTTCAGTTTATATGTGCCAGTTTCTGGATAAAACGTGGAATAAAAATTAAGATTATAAGCGCACTACATTTAAGGAATAATAATTAACCAAATTTTTTATTTTATTCTGTTAAGAATAGCATAAAATATCGGTAATTATTGTAAGCAATTCTTTATAGTTATACCGATCGAGCAGATGTTGATTTAGTTTCCAATTAATTATAACTCGTTTTTTTGGCAAATTGAACTGGAAATTAATTAATTAAATTTAAATTTGAGTAAATATAAATTTAGACATTATTTATGTTTAAAATTTAGTTTATGATTAATTTTTATTATTACTATTAAATTTTAACTTTAATTAAAAATTCAACATTTATATTTTTTCTTCAACTATAGTTATTTTTTTATAAAATTAAAGCTAACAAATTTTTCGCAGACAATCCGATATTTTTATTACTTATAGACTATTTAATTTACTTCGCAAGAGTTTAAAAAGTCAATTACCCTTAGTCTTTCAATTATTTTTTAAGTTACAGTATATAAAAGTAAAGAAAAGAAAAGTTTTATTACAAAGTAAATGATTTCGTAAATCCATCCGATATAATATATATTATTAACTTAAAAAGATTGAGTCTTTTAATTTAAACTTACTTTCCAGTTTCCTGATTAATTTTAAATTAATTTATTTAGTTTTAATTTAATGCGAAAAACCAAAAACAATATTCTCGTACACCGATCTGTACCGCTAAAGCGCCGCGTTGTTAATTAAAATTTCAAATATTTATAATACAAAATTTTAATTATTGATATTAGTTCGTGGATAATCGCCGCAAAATTATAGGCCATTCATTTGTTAGCGGAAACTTTGGGGAAATATTTAATTTTAATTTATGTATTATTAAATCTTCTACCATGCATTAAGTACCAGGAAGTAATGCTAATTACCGTAAATAAATCCAAATGAGATTAAAATTAGTATGCCTTAATTTATATTAATGCGAGAGACCATTGGGCACTGTCTATAAATAAATAGCTTTCTACAGTATGGTGTTATTGTGAGCGCAAAAAAAGTGGAGTTTGAAAACTTTTTCTATTGTCCTGCGATCACTAGCACACTGATTTACTTTTATTCTCATTTCTCTTATTCTGTTTGATTGTTATTTTTTTGAATAAAAATAATCATCACTCGGAGCTACAGTTAAGCAAAAAAAAAACTAGTGGTTGAGTGATGTATAGCGTATACATTAGTACGTTAATTATTGACTATATGTAAGTAATGCTCTGTACCTGTAACATGAATTTATTCTGAATATTTTATTGTATGGAAAAAAATTCGCAAAGCTATTTGGAAAAATGTGAACTTATTTTAAAACTTGTTTTAACCTATTTCTACATTTTTTTACTTCAAAAAAATAGAAATGAAAGGTTTATTTTAAGAAAACATGTATAAGGAAAGTTGGAAAAAATTACTAATAATTATTACTTTGCGTGTGTATTGCCTATACTTGTGACCAGATTTATGATATAAATTGAGTTTTATATAATTTTTTTAGAATTTTTAGACTAGATAAAACTTTTACTTCAGACATTCTTATTTAAAATATGTAAATAAGTTTGAAAGCACACGAATCAATAGAAAACTTTTATGCCAATTATGTAATTTTTGTTTTTACTGGCTGTCGGGTAGCAGATCATATTAAACAGATCCTGACCTGAATGGTAAATTTATTTAAGTTTATTCTAATTTATTTACGCTATTTTCAACTACAAAAATTAATATACAGTAAAGTCTCTGCATTAAGCGATTTAAAACGATTTAACTTATTACATTGGACACGGGCTTAGTTTTAGTTTTGTTTTGAATGTTTTTGGGTGCGACACCTGTTTGAGTTAATCTTACTTTTTTTGCTAATTTTTTCTGTCAAGCAAAAAATTATTCGCAGGCATAATAATGCTAATTCGCGATGATAAAGATGCTAAAGCATTCATTTATTATAATTTACTAATGCTCTTATATATGTGTGTTTTGTAAATTGAAATTTACGATTATCTTTCGAATCTCGTATAGTCGGCACAATTGAGTTTCAATTGTCAAATATTTTCGGCACGCTATAATCTGATAAGAAATTCTTGCTTAATTATAAGACAAAAATAATATTTTATGATGATTTCGATGACAAGTTTAAATATAGCTTTTAGAGTCTTTGTATACATGATTCTTAACTTATGAAAAAGGCTTTATTTTCGTTAGATTTGACTGACATCGAAACGAAAACAATTGAATTAAACAGTTATATAGAGATTTGTTAATGATTATAAATACTAATTTAATATACTCTAAATTTAAACAAAGACTGACTACTTTATTGATCTTAGTTTGTTGCCCTTAATTAATGTATTTTAGTTTTTCAATTGTTGTTTATCGTAATTAACGTAAGGGAATACTGACAGTTACAAACATCGCGTAAAGCGAGTTTCCAAATACTAGTGATGTTAAGCCAACTTTCATTAGTAATGTAATTATTTGCATAATTAGACTACTGAAATATTTTTCGTGTATTTTTGACAAGTTTATGCATATCTTATCTCTTCTATTTTTCCAAAATAATTGTTTGCTAATTATGTAAAAATTGTGATGAAAAATTGCTTTTATCTGCTCTTTCTTGTTAAAAGTTATGAAAAGTTTGAATCTTTAATTCAAAAAGTTTATTGAATATGTATTTATTTATCTAATTTACTTTTTGACATGATAATTGGGCATATGTTAATATAACGTAATCAATAATATATATTTCTAGTTGATTGCAAATATTGTATGGAAACTCAGTATACTGAAGATTTATATTTTAGTAAAAACTTAATTTTTTATCTGACTTTGCAAAATTCAGATATATGGATTTGGGTATTCAGTCTGCCCTTCTGACTGTCTGTCCGCACTCTCATGTTAATTAAGGGAATTTGTTCTTTATGTTAATAAAGGGATTCTATATGATATTTTATGTTAATAAAGGGATTTCACCAATTTCTTATGTTAATAAAGGGATTTTGATCTTCACTCTAATAAAGTGATTTTCCCAATTTCTTATGTTAATTAAGGGATTTAACACGATTATTTATGTTAATAAAGGGATTTTCAGGTCAAAAAGGTCAAAAAATAGTGTCAAAATGAACAAAAATATGCTCAATTAAAATATTAAAAGGGTCAAAATTGTGTCAAAAATAGGGAAAAATTAGGTCAAAATGTGCATAAAATTGTCAAAAATAGCCTTATTTGTATCAAAAAAAGATTAAAGCTACATTTGCATCTGCCGCTATTTGGTGCCGCTAAGTGATTTCCAGTCTCAAAATGACAAAAAAAGGCTAAAAACGTGCCGAAATGGGCAATATCCAGCAAAAATGACCAAAACTAAGAATAAAATTAGAATGGCATCTGCCGCTATTTATTTTAAAATAAGGAAATTTCAGGCTCAAAATTGACAAAAATCTGACAAAAATTCAAATTATGCAAAAATAACTTTGTTAAAATTTTTGTGGCATGTGCCACAGATTTGTGGTCATTTTGGGATAATCAACCTCTGAATAGTCAAAAACTTCGGTTAAAAGGTTCAAAATCAGATTAAACTGAAAAATTATAAGTAATAGCTTAAGTGGCATCTGCAGCCAATGTTTTATAGAAAACGAATTAATGTTTTATACACTACAACTTTATAACTTAAAATACTGGGAGCGAGCGGATGTAGTGAGCGAGCGACCATATGCTTACTGAACTTAACTTTACAAAGTCAGATATTATGACCGTATCGATCTTGTTTTATAATTAACTTAATATTTCGAATGTAATCTTATGAAATTAATCTTATGTAGGATTAAATCACAATACTTAAAAATATAAAAGGTTCTATTATACAAATACATGTTTGTATACGACAGTTTATGAGCTATGAGCTTAATTTTAGCGTTTACTATCATATTTTTTATTTTCCCTACATTTTGATAGAAGGGGTGAAAACATGATTTAGTGATGATGAAAATTTTTATGTCATCAAATAGTGAATTAAAATTTTTGATATTTAATATTTTGAATTATTTATTTTTGTTTTTTGAATTTTAAATTTGACTTATTATAGAAAGGAAAATGTGTATTGGAAGTGATATTTGTAGCGCCAGAAGAGCATAGCGACTCGGAATCGGTGAGTGGTGTGGATGAGTGCGAAGCATCGAACATAGGTCTGACCACAACTCGTTCACGCTATCCATTCTACGACTCGAGTGTGATTGACGTCAATGCTTTAACATTAGCTGATTGTTACGAAACGACAAATGATAGTGAATCCCTGGATGATAATCCTGATATCAATGATACTGTGATATCGCTATCATCATCACCTGCCAAACGATACCCAGGCGTCGCTAAACTATCTTTTCCTTCCAATTATAGTATTAATGATAATAACAATGATTACCAAAGCGATTCTATTTCCGAACCTATTAATACCGGTAATAATAATAACAGTATTAAATCTAAAGAGACTGTCATTAATTAATTTTAATTCGGTTTTTTTTGTTTTTAATTATTTCCGATCATTTTATTTATTATTATTTTTTAAATTAGTATAATTAAATATTTTTATTGGTTCTTTTAACGAACGCATAATTTTTTTATCCGATCTTAAATTATATGTTATATTATTCGTTGTTTTTTTGCTAATCTCAAAACTATGTGATTTACCAAAAAAAAAAGTTGTTGAAACAAAAATTTGTGTGAATTAGAGAAAATTTTATATATACAGTTTATGTGTAAATATATCAAATATATAGCTTATATATATATTATTGCTGGATTAAAATTAAATTTTTATTTTGAAAATTAAAAAATAATATTTATCAATAATTGATTAATACTGTAAAAAAAACGTGAACGCAGCGGAAAAAAGTTATAATTAGGCATTGATACGATGATACACTTTTTTCGTAAGCGAATAAACTTTTTCATAGATAGTATTATTATTATTACAGATATAATGTTTCAGTATATCATATCGTATCGCATTATCTGTTATAATGACATTTTGACCTGTATATAAGACAGGCATGAAAGAAAAAACCTGCGAATCCACTGTTGGTTAGTCGTAATATAAATAAGTCGCGCTAAGAGAGAACAAGCAAAAAATTGAATTAGTTTTCGTATGCATTTGTGATTCGATCGTGATATTGTAAGTTTTTTAAATAAACTTAAAGCTAAAGCGACAGAAAATTGAATGAATGGGATTCCGCATTGAAAAACAAATAATGAATACTATGTTTGCTTCGTTATTCTTTTATCGCATCGTTTCTCATATTGTTCTCCGAAATTACGTTTACGACCAGCTATTACTGTTTATTTGGGTGGAGTTTTAGTCTCAAATAACTGTCATTATTGTTAATTATTCTGAACAATCTATTGTTAATTTTCTATCATATATTTATATACGAATCACTGTTTACGCCCTTTATTAACAAAAAAAATTGCGTACCTTTTTATGTTTTCTGGACGGAGACTAATGTTTTAAAGTCGAGTTGACTTATGTTTATAGTTTTATTACGATCAAAATATATACAATGTATCGTACATCTGATCGAATCTATGCGACTAAAAATTAGCTTAAAACTTTTTTTGTGCAATTTTAAAACAAATAAATTTTGTTGAAAAGTTTTTAATTTAACTGATTCGCTAAATCGAAAAGCGTTTTGTTTGTTTAAATTATTATTGTTATTTAATTTCAACGTGTTTAGGCGTGAGTGTGTGTACGCGTGTATGTGCCTGTGTGTGTGTGGTGTGATATTTTAAAGTAACAACAATTAATTAGATTAAAAGCTGTTAAAACAATGTGCCGACAAGATTTGCTAATACTGGTTATATTAGCGCTCTATTTATTTGAGGCAATCAATCATTCGGTCTATGCTCGTAAGTAATAGTTTGGTTAAAATTTAAAACCAAAAACTTGTTAATTGAATTTTTCATTCTATCTCGCATTTCCATTTCGCGTTTTTCCGTAATGATTATTAAGGCGCGTTAAACGTATCGGAACAAAGTTTTCATCACAAAGATATTGGTTACAACGCGGCCAAACAGGCCAATGGAATCACTACAACAATGAGATCTAATTGTGTGTTATCCTTATATTATGTGATCTGTATTTAATTTCTTGAGCTTAATTTTATAGATGCGTTAATATACGAACAAATACCAGCGCCAATGATGGTGATTATACCCACGCAGCCAATCAACTATTCGCAGCACACTTAACAATTAAGCAAATTCGTAAGCTTTAAAATTACAGATTTTTTTCCTCGGTTTTTTATTGTATATTTGATTAATAGTGATATTTTATTTAAGGTGTGATACTGTATGCTATAAGTATATGTTAATTTATTTAAATAATAATAGTTACAAGTGTTAACTTTGAAAGTGTTTTCAACAAAACTTATGATTATTTAATGCATTAATTATTAATTAAATTAATTGTAATTTTTTTCATTCTTTAATCATTTTTCAACATTTTATTTATATTTGATGAAACAATAATAAATATTAATTCTAATTTTACATATTAATTTAAATATTTATCGAGTGTCACGTTTTTATACGAGTTCTTGCTATACATTGGCTTAAAAATATGGTAGATTACTGTAAATACTGTAAGTTTTGGTGGAATTTGAAATCTACTTGTTTGGTCTTATTTTTGTTCAATATCTAAATAGTTAACCAATAAAAAAATGATTGATAACTACCGCTAAAATTTTTATTGTTGTTTATTGTTTTGTAGTTACCATACTTTTTTATAGTAATTAACTGCTAATCAATTTATTTTGAATAATTGAAAGTAGTAGTTAAATCAACAAACGATTGAATGGGTAATATTGGCATAAAATACTGGATATATTGGTTTTTTATTTGGCGAAAAACACACCAAAAACCGAAACCAGTTTTTATTTACTTAACTCGTAAGCTTATGCTTTCGTGTCTGCGATCTCAATGGACACTTGAGTGCATCTGGCGTTTGATCCGTTACATAAAGATGTATATGTTAGCATCAATAGCATCCCAATTGGGTTTCTCTCTCTAGTAGATTACACGCAACTATTGCACGTGGATATAGTATGTAGTACTCGGTATCAAAAGACGAGTGAGAAGTAACGCGAAGCCAAAAAATACTGGTAAGACATAAGACACTCTCATAGAACAATTCCCATGAGTGACATCCATTCTCATTATGATGCCATACGGTCTTAAGGCAACATTCAGTTTTCTCCATTGCCAACAATTCCCTCAGTTTTTGTTGCTTTTCGAACTCCTGCGAGACCTTTGAAAAGTCTCTCTCTTTTCTCTCTCTCTTTATTTTCAGTTTTAGTGTTTTAGTCACGTATTGGCAATCCATTATTGGTTCTCCGCAATACGCATTCAAAACCATCCAAACCCAACGCTACCATAGATCCTAGTTTTTTATATTGATATTTATGGTCAACAGTGTATTACGATATTTGTTCGGTGTTTCGTTATATCAAATAAATCATAGATCAAATTTATAGTTTTAATCTTTTATTACCAGCACTTGTTTTGTTTTATTTATTTAAGGTTTTTTACTAACCTTTAAATTTAATTTTTGAGGACTACTATGAGTTATGAAGTGTGGCAATGTGCGAAGTGTTAACAAAAACTTTCTTCTTGCTTATACAGTATTTTATTATCCGCTATCAATAAATATTTTTTAATCGATTATTATTATGGCAATAAGAAAACTATAAGCTAAACCTTTTGAAAATCTTATTATTTAGACTAAATATTTTTATTCAAAATATGATTTAAAATTCCCTTTGCTTTTGCGATTTGTTAGCAAATTTTTAGATTGCTTTTGTATTCCATTTTCTTGAAGATAAATGTGAAATGAGAAATATAGATAACAAATCGAGCAAATTTTTGTCTGGAAATTATTTCTTGCGAAATGATTTTGAATTAACTGCTGTACATTGAGTTATATTTATGATCGTGTTGTTATTCGCGATACACTTAAACCATTTTTATGGATTAGTTTTTAGTTTTTCATGTCGAAGTTCTAGGCAACTGTACTCTCATTTGATGGTCTGAGGGATTGAGGTCTGCCATAAGATTGTAAATGGAAAACTTAATGTTATTATAGAGCACCAGAAGAAAATAAAATAGAATAAAGTGGAAAATAAAGTAAATGAAATAAAGTTATGGCATACATGAGAAAATGAGCGAAAGTGGATCACAATCGAAATAATATTGTTGCAGCTATTTATTAGTGTGTAGTACTTTCGGCTCTCAATCTGACACACACGCGTTTAATTCAATGATTTATTAGAAAATTTTTTATTGCATAACTAATTTCTCAAATAATCTTTTATTTTTTATTAAAATACTTGTTTTCTGGGTATTAAGAACACGTTAGCACGAGATAAATGGTTTACAGCTCGAAAGTGTAATTGGATTAAAGTCCGAAAACAGAACACATTTTGATGTTGTGATCCTAAAAAAATAGATTTAGCGAAAGCAATATCCATTTTTGGGCAAAACTAAAAACATTAACAGTTATATGAGGTCGAGTTGTTGTGCAGCAAAACCAATAGCAATGTTTGACTGACGAATGGGATTCGTGCCACTATAAGACCAAATGCCGCAACAATTCTTTCTTGGTTTGTCATCAACACTTTATGTTACTAACAATATTAGATTTTTTTACAAACACCAAGAATTTCAGTAAGAGAGTAAGAGAGGAGAGAGAGAAAGAGAAAGAGAGAGAGAGAGAGAGAGAGAGAGAGAGAGAGAGAGAGAGAGAGAGAGGTTTTAAAAATATGGATTGATTGATTAGAAGCCACTTTAAGAGTTGAATAAATGCGATTATATAATGTTCCACTGGTATTGTATGGTAATGTCACGGTAAGTGCATTGAAAACAGATATACGTATACGTATATATGTCCGTATAATCATGTTGAATACTTTCTGTTTGAAGTATATAGTAATTTATACAGCATATACCCGTATAAGTCGATAGGACTAATGCCTTATATATTGAATACAGTAAAGTAATAACTTTCGCAAAGAGAAATAGAAAGCGTAAGTCTCTTTCTGGAGAAAGATAAATCTGGTATCCGCTTATTTGACCATCAAATAGTAAGCGAAAGTCGACACACACTCGCGCAACATATTCTGTGCTCGCATCGAAATCTCATGTGAATTGAATATAACCTCTTTTCTCATTGCTAATGCCTTATACGTAAATTTGGATCCAAGCAGTGTTCACCTTCGCTGCTGTGTTCGCTTGTATGCAACTGATACTTCCAATCACTCTTAAGATGACACTACTATTTCTCTTTTTATTTCCTATCTATTGATATTTTAAGTTAATGCGACACACAAATCAATTCGCGCAGAGTAAGCACTATTTTTTTTTATTTTTCTGTTTAATCTTAAGAGTCTGTGAGATAGGGTAGAGTAATATACGGAATAGTACTGTAGACTTTAACTGAATCTTTTCAAATAAAACTAATAATAAAAATATCCATTTCGGAATAATTTTTTTACATATTTTCAGATTTAATGAATTCGGAAAACCTTCAAAGTTAACAAATTATAGAATTTTATATTGGCAAAGTTAACTAAAATACAATGTTATTTAATTTTTGAGATGAAAATTACTTCCCTAATAATTTACTGCTGCAGTATACGTTCATTTTCTCTCTATGCTGGGCACAGACTTTAGAATAAAACCATGAGGATCACTGCGTTTATTAGGTCGAGGTGAGGTTTATATAAAAATTTGAAATCTACTTTCCTTACTTTAAATGAATTATTTTAATCTATTTTTTTATCAATTTATTAAACACTTTTTACAGTATCACTATTATTAGAAAACTTAACAACTAATGTTTATGTAAACTAGAGACCGGCAGCAAATATTTTCCGCAAATTGTTATCCGTCCATCCGTGCCCTATTCTACCCGCATAAACAATAACAATCGCTTTTCTCGTAATACTGTACTTACATTGCGTGCAGTAATAGCGCATATGTACAGTACATATTACAATGTTCTTCTCTACGTTATCACATCCGTTAGCCATTAACATATCTTAATAAGTAATATTTTGTGAATAAATAAGAAAAATCAGTTATTTATATGCCTATTATTTTTATATAACTTATGATTAGAGAAAGCTCAAGCCCAGTCAAATAAATAAATTCTTTCCAATTTTGAGCTCAGCTTTATCAACCTTAGGTAAAATGAGCTTTAAACCATCATTAGTTATTACAGTCTTTCTGGAATAATGAAAAATTATTTTCATTTTCGTCAATTATTATTACTCTTAAGTTTTGTACTCTTTTGGCTGTATCCAAGCCTTTGTATATATTTATTCTAATCCACAGGTTTTTAAACTTTTCAACCAATCGCCAAAAATTATTTTACATTATATGTATTTATGAAATATTTATGAAATTGGCAGTGATTTTTTTATTTGATGTTCCGATTTTATTCATTTATTATTTTTCCCATATCGATCCCAATTCTCTATTTCAACTTTTTTATTTCGATTTCAATCACAGATACAATTCTATCGGGTTTATTACACTCCTATTATTGGTTTTGAAAATCTTTTATTCCTATCTGTAACTTATTTATAAGCATATATCTTATAAGAAAATTTAATTATTTCGTTTGATAAGTTCAATTATTGCATTACTCTACTATTTTTTCAATTCGATTTCGATTCCAATTCAATACGATTTTCATTCAAATAAAAATTTACAAATTCCTTTTTACTAATTAATACATGCTAGAAGTCAAGTTTTGATTAGTGTGCGCTCACATTTAGAATCTAACAAAATATTTTAGAAATTGACATCTTTTGTTGGTTTTCAAATTATTTGTTTTTTAATATGTTTAATAAAATTGTGATATTAATAAGTTATAACAGAAGTTTAAGATGCTTTGCATTTCTGAAAAATTTATGCACTATATTAGTAAAACTTTGGTTTTTTTCATACAATTTTTCTCACAAATTTAATAATATTCAAATTTTTTTGAAATAGATTAACAAATAAATTAATCGATACAACATACTTCGTTCAGTGATTTTTCGATATTAAATTCATTTACTGTATTTTTACCCCCATTCACACTAAATTTCAATATTATAAAATATGTAAATACTAATTAAAAAACTATAAATTCTTTTAGTCCGTCATATAAAAAACAAAGATTAATGCTTGTAAGACATAAGTTATACATTACTAATATAATGTAGTTAGAAATCAAATGACAAATCCATTGCAGCACAGCTCCCGATAAACGCGATAAAACGATAAAAGAAGAATGAAAGCCAAAGATCAGTCGCGATGTAATAAATGAAAGAAAAAATACTAAAAATTGGCTTAACTCGCAGTATATAAGTATATCAAATGGCGAAACATTGTTTGTTACAAACTAAAGCATGTAAAAACTCGTGTTTGAAGTTTGACTCTACATTTTCCAACAGAAAAGCAGCCAAAATAAATGAATTGTCAATTTGCAATTGTGTGCGACACGGCTCAATAGTGTCACCTTTTCATATCGATCCGCAGCTAAATAAGGTGTTAGAGGAACAGATTTTTTTTCCGCTGCTGCCTAAACACAATTTAATAAATGAACTTTTATTTTTTTCCAGATACAAGTAAATCCCTTTTTTTCTCTCTTCTACTCTTTACTCTATCTAATAAGTCTTTTATAACTTTACTTTTTTTAATTCCAAAACTTTATTTTATAGATTATTAAATTTTTTTTCTGTTTAGCTCAAAGGGTAGTTCAAAATAACTACAGTATTATATTAAATTCTTTACTTTCACTTTTTTTGTTTTATTGAAAGCACTTTGTTTTTAAGCTAACTTCAAATCACAGAAAAATTGCAAAGAATGGCTCATAAGAATGGTATTATGACAAAAATTTCTCATATATCTGATTGTTTTGCCAAACCGTAAGCATAGATGTCAGCATAAGGCACAAAAGAGTTTTGGCACATTACCATAGAAGAATGTGATATGGGAGGAACTTATGACTTAAACAACACATCTTGCATAGCAGTGTGTGTTTGTTGTTTGAGCCATACATTCTCGGTGAGGCTTCGGCGCAGTGAATGATCAGTTAGCTTGTCATTGGTAGACAACACAAACCACTGTTGGCATTGCTTTATATATTTTTTGCTCTTGTGTTTTGCTGTTCTCGTGTTTTACGAGAGCAGACAGCAACTCTCTAAAAGAGAAATATTATAAATTAATAACTAAGTTATTGTCTGGTACTATGGCTTAACCAACTTTCATCATCTGAAAACTAATTTTGAAACGCCGTGACGAACAAAAAAGTTTTTAAGTGTTTGGCCATCATTTCAGTGTTACCGTCGTTGACAGACTAAAAATGACAGACTTTCTGTTTCCCGGCGAACGCCTATTGAATGAAGTGATGAACGAACATCCCGGAGAACTGATGAGAACGGGAAGTCCTAATATTATCTGTTCGGCTCTGCCCACGCATTGGCGGTCAAATAAGACTCTTCCAGTAGCGTTCAAAGTTGTGGCTCTCGGAGAGGTGTCCGACGGAACCTTAGTTACTATAAAAGCGGGTAATGACGAAAACTGGTGCGGAGAACTGCGTAATGCGTCCGCTATTATGAAGAATCAAGTGGCAAAGTTTAATGATCTGAGATTCGTTGGCAGATCTGGCAGAGGTATGATCACTAGATAATTGTATGATTATTACGTTTTAGAATATTATTTTTTAGTTTTTATTTAAAAAATACTGCGTTCCCAATATATATGTTGTAGAGTTAATAATTTCAAAATAATTAAATATTGTTTAATTGTTTGCTATATTAATTTTTTACAAATTCCATATTACATAACAAAGTAATTTAATGCTACGGATAAAATAAATAAAAATTATTAGATGACATTTTCGAAGTTAGCTAAAAAACAAGCGTTAATATACTCAAGCTTTAGTATGTATTGAATGAGACATTTTTTGAGAAATGAAAAATTAAGCAAACGTTGACAATCGTAAGAATTTCACTTAAAATAACTTATTAATACCATTATAGCCAATGGATTTTTATTATCTTTTCCGAAGAAAATGCATGCAATAAAACTTTATGACATTCCAATAAGACCTAAGAGTGTGCCATTTTGGGTCTCTCTCTCTCTCTCTCTCTCTCTCTATCGCTCTCTCCTCTCATTTTTTCTTTCTTTGGCTCACTCACTCTTTCTATTTCTTTCACACGACGGCTAACCGACAATATGTTTTGTTCACCAAATAGACAGATGGGTTTTGTGTGTGCTTCTGATGGTTAACGCAAAACCTATAGTGTGCACGCATTCATCGCTTATTCCTTCAATTATTGTTTACATTGAACTTTGTATCAAATACTAATAAAGACTTTCCAATTTTTCAACAAATGTATGCAGTATTGTGCAGTATATACATTTTCCATTCTTTCTGTTTCCATACAAAATGGTTAACTCTCAATAATATATTTCTCATAGCTTCGCCAGAAAATTTGATCTGAAGTTGACAAACAATTTTTTAACTAAATTTTTAATTTAACAAAATATTTACTAACGTTTTAAAATCAAATTAACAAGAAAATGCATACGCCATTAAATGAATTCACATTTTATTACATGCTTTATTACATACGGAAAGTTTTTTTTTTCTGGAGAAACTAGACTTTTAACTTAATATGGTATTGTGGTTCAAAATTTAACACATCTACTTTTTTATTACAGGCAAAAGTTTTTCCCTGACAATAACAGTGAGCACAAATCCTCCACAAGTTGGAACCTATACGAAAGCAATTAAAGTTACTGTTGATGGTCCACGAGAGCCAAGAAGTAAAACAAGTGAGCTTTTGCTTTTTCTTTCTTTTTTTTATATCATAACTCTTGCTCAACTGAAGTCTGTCTGGCCTTGACATTACTTGAGGTTTTGAATAATAAAAATTAGTGTTCCAACTTTTCAAAATAATTGGAAACCGGGTCCGTCGGTATTTTTTGATGCAGTTGACCGACCAGGTGCGCAATACATTATATACCTAAACGGTTACCCACAATAAATTCTCGTGAAGAACAGTAAAAGCAGTAACTATTGTGAAAGATTTATTTTCTTAAGGCAATATCTATTATTATATTTCCCGAAGTGATCGTATTATTGAATTTTTATGAATTATGTTATTATAAACAAAATGCTAAATTTTATAAAATTATTGAATGAACTTTTAGATTATTTATAAATACAAATTCTTAAGAATTTCAAAACCTAATTTTAAAATGTTATGCGCATCTAACTCGTAAGTTTATTTCGAGATAATTTTGTTTTAAAGTAGTGTGTGTATCCACGTTTTCGAAACATCATTTCGGATCAAAATTAAAATATATCGGAGTCAGTATTTTTTACAAATTTAATTCGTTCACATTTGGTTGAACTTTTCACTTTATATTTATCTCGCACTCGCTCACAATTTTCTTTCTTTTTTTCTCATCTCTTACTTTATTTTAGTTTTGCTTTTCTCTTATTATTTCTTTTGCCACTGTCTTTGATCCTAATATCCATTGTTGAGAAGAGTTGTGTAATTAAATTCATTTAAAGTGAAAATACGGTATTATTAAGAATGGAAAGCGAGTGTGCGAATAGAGGTTTAGCTATAGATACAAAACAATTCAATATATAACTAAAGAGAAAGTTTTTCGCGTGAGTTTATAAATGTTAGGCACAGATGATTTGACGCATTGATGCACATATTGCGACGATTGAGAGCGAGTGAAAAACAGTAAAAAATAGAGAGACTTGTGTTTGTGTATGTGTGAAACAGAGATATATAGCGAGAGAGGTCTCAATATATAAGTTATTATTAAAAATAATATAAATTATCATATTTTTCGCCAGCAAGCTGTGAATTGTGTGCCAAAAATATATATTATTTTTAAGTGCATGCATACGTGAATGCTGTTTATTATTATCATAAAAATAAGTTTTTGTTGCATTTTATTGTCGTTTCTAACTATTATTTTATATAATGTACGCGAAAAATCAAAAACTGCTTTCGCGTACTCGTATTTAAAAATTTGTCATAAAAATATTTAAATACAGGTTTTCTTGGCAACGAAATTAGAAATTATAATATCTCTCGTATCAATCATATTCGATGAGCACAAAGTGTATGCTTAATTACCAAAATAGCGAAGTACTATAACAAACGAAAAAGCAACAAAAAAAAAGTAATTCGCTGTACCAAAACTTCATTATTGCTGCATAAAAGGCAGCAGATTTTTGTTTTTGCAAAAATGCAAAGATACTAATTATAATAAGTAATATTAAAGTAACAAATTTTAGCCTTTTATCGATAATTAAATGTTTTAGCCTATGTATTATTGCCATGCAATATATCATTCATTGATACGACTTGAAGTGAACTGAACTAAGGAGTACGCGAATATGAAGCGGGATTTTAGTTAATAATACGGTTTAGAAAATACTGGCTATAGTTTTACCCATTCATTCTATCTCATTGACTATCGCTCTCTCCTCTCACTCTGTCTCTCGTGATGCTCGCGCTTTAGCTTTGCATGCAAAAAATACGGCATTTTATTAAAAGCCCGTAACCCGTAATTAAAAAGTTTGCTAAAATGTTATATATTGGGCGTAACTGGCTGTAAGTTTTTAAAAAGTTTACACTCGTATTTTAGTTTATGAGTAAACTAAGAGAGGAGAGAGAGAGGGAGGGAGAAGAGAGAGAGAGAGAGAGAGAATTCTAATCTACAATTAAGAGCGAAGTTGATCGCTAAGCACAAAAACTTTTTTTGTCTATTTTTTCCAAAAAATTTGAAAGATTTAAAGATTTTACATTTTTCATAAAAAAAATTTTAAGGAGCGGTTTTCCGTAAAAAGTTGAGTTTTAGCGAAAAATAAATTTTTTTAGTAAATTTTTCTTGCCTTTAATTATATATACTCGACATAAAGAGGAACAAAAACTTTTTGTTTTGTTTTATTTTTTAATTAAGATGAATTAACTGCGAGAATAGAATAGATTATTTTTATCTGAACACATATTTAATTCACACATTTATTTATGTACTTTTTTGTTTTGTTGACCCGGAAGTTATTTTTAATCAAATTACTCTAACGCTTACTATTTTGATTAAAAATTCAAAATAATAATAAATATTAACGAAAAGCGAAACGATGGCGAAAATTAGGAAAGAAGCAGCGAATAAATTGAATATAAAGATATTACTCATATAAGCATCTGTTGCCATTTTCGGCATATTTTTAATTTATAAATCATGCGGCGATGCGTGTGACATAACGACCAAAAACTAAAACGAACTACAGTCTACTTTCGTTATCTGATATGATATTTGATTGGCATTAATAGCAGTCTAATAATGCATTGAATTTGATTATTGGATGCATTGGTAACTAACGTTTTGTTTTTCATTTCATTTATTAATCGAAATATCCAAAAAATTTTGGTCCTGATCTCAAAAATTATAGCTAAATTAATTTCGATCATTAATGATAGAAATATTATAATAGTTATACGCTGTAGTTATCAATACAAAAATCCGCACTAAATCATTCTTGAATAGTCATAACTCATATAAAGAGAATCGGAAAGCGTTTTTGTGTGTTGTGTTAGTACTGTAGTATTGACCCAATAAGTTGGTTGAAAGGAGAAAAACCCTACAGCACACACGTATATCTGTTACTCGACAAAAAACTTCTCTTTTAACACACATTTATGATATATATACTATACTGTATATATACGCGTATATATATTTTATTCACATATAAACCTTAACACAACACAATAATAATATATTCCATACATCTAGTTATCACCCGTAAAATAGGCACTCTTTGCTCTCCATTGTGTGCCACAGTTTTTCTCTCTCACTCGCTCTCTTTCCTCCCGTTTTCGTTCCAATACAAAGCATTGTGTTTAATTCAGATACCTATTCAACCGTACTGGTCGTGTATGCTATTATTAGAGGGATACCATATTCACCCCAAACTCGCCAACCAATTGCTTGTTACGTGTTTTGACTATGCTATCAAAAAAGTTTATACTGTACAGCATAGATAGTTTAAAAGCGCAGTTTAAAATTAGTTTGAAACCGAAACGACGCGGCGCTTAGTTAATATAAACCGAAAAAATTTTCGCTCTCAATAATTATTTCAATTCTAATTGAAAATTTAAAACATTTCTTATATTTATATGGAATACGTATTTGGCGAAACAATTATATATCCTTAGGGTAGTGTAATAATAATATTGAGTCACGTTTGCGGAATACCAAACATTTATATATATCCGATGTTCCCTTAATTATATATTATGCCGTTTCGTTGAAATAAATGTTCCAATAGTTTTTATTTAGTTTTTGATCCACAAACGATTACCATATATTTTACTGGGAATGACAATATTTTAACAATTGTTATTTATAGCGTTTATCAATATTAAATAATTATGTTGACGACCGGAGCTCTATTTTTTAATTTAGTCAAATATGTCGTACATATAATTAGTGTGAGTAGACATTCAGTTTTGCACTGTTGTTCTTCTAATTGGTGTCTTCTTTTCCCGGTCTCACGAGTCTGTATTGTACTTTGAAAAATGAACGTAGAAATGGTTTTTGATGAATAAACAAAATAAACTTCCAATTATATTATCTGTTAAATCAATATCAAAATTTTAAGTCTACAGTTTTTCGATTAAAAAACTGGTTTTGTCTTACAATATAATACCACAAAGCATAGAATATGTATATATATCAATTTAAAAATTATTAATTATTAATATCGAAGATTAAACATATTTTTCTCAGTCGATTTTAGTCTGTACTTAAATATAAGGCTTGCACTGTATAAGTGAAAAACCAGAAAGCGTGCTCATCTCAAGCGTATCTTTTTTAGTGGTTGCCATAAGGCATGTATGGTCATAACTTTTTTTTAATGCTTAATTGTCACAAACGTTTATAGCTCGTCGCGCATTCCCATGACTATCCGAAATGACTTGAGACTTATTATTATACCTTATAATTATTATTTATAACTTTTAAATGTGCCTACTGTTGTTGTATATGTGCACTCTTTGTTAACCGCATCAGAAACACGTATGTGTGGAAAACTTATTTTAAAATAAGTCTCCTACACTTTTCACCGAAAAAATAAACGGAGGAATAAGTCTTTATATATAAGAGATATCAGTGACATAATGACATCCTGCCGCAAATTAAGGTACATTCACATAATCTTTCGCGAACTACTGAATATATTTTGCAATGATTATATTTTCGTATTATCCCTATTAATCTTCATCAATATATACCCTGTTTTTTCATGCTGGGAAGAATTTTTATTTATAAATAATTCTTTATTCTTAGATTCTTTTTATTTATAAATAGTTCTTTATTCTTAGATTCTTTGCGACCAAAGATTATAAGCTATTATTTGGGATATATTTCATAAATTATTAAAAAAAACTTCATCAAAAGTGTTCGATTTTATTTTTTGTAGCCCCTGTAGTGTCACGAACCACAGACTTAACATTGTTCTTGTAATCATATTTTAATAAATAAATAATTAAAAGATTTATGTCATAATGCGATGACTATGTTACAGTCAAATTCTATTGATTGTCTAAGTCATTCATAACTTTGTCTAACATGTGGTCATGTTTTACAAAACTTTGTCTAATGTATTCAAAACTAAAGTAAAAATGGCAAATTTTTATTGCTATGCTGAAGGAAACAAAAATTTTTGAACGAAGTAAAGCATTGCAATAAAAATTTTGCCGCTTTTATTTTAGTTTTGAATACATTAGACAAAGTTTTGAATGCATTAGACAAAGTTTTGTAAAACATGACCTAATGTGCGATGGTTTAGACAAAGTTATGAATGACTTAGACAATCAATAGCATTTGACTGTAACTGACTAAAGATATATTAAAAGTGTTACTTAAATACTAAGAAATTACGAAAAGGCATTATTCATTACTAAGATAATGTTTTTATTAAAATGATGAGTCTAGTCAACTCTCAATTCGCACGAACAATGCAAACTCAGTTCCCAATTTTATTTCGAAATTTTATAATTATTGTTGTCATCAAAATTTGTTTTTTATTTGCTAAACTTAATTTGTTTGATTAATTTTGAAGACATGATGTCTGCTTGTTGGCCATTTCCAGCACCACAACAGCAATTGAGAGCATTCGCATCAGCGTTCGGTCATCACCAAAGACCACCATTTTTAGACGCTCGCGGATGTCCATTACAACCGCTTCCCTGCGCCGCTGAGTGGCGTTTGGCCGCAAAAACTCAAGCAGAACAATGGGCATTACACGCGGCTGCAGCTGTTGCCGCAGAGTTACCGCGAAGATTTCCACCGCAGCACTCACAAGGTTTGTAATCATACTTATGCTACAAATGTTTTTTTTACGTTTCTCCAGATAATCAATAAATAATGCTCTGCTCTTTTCTGCGCTGCAGTTTTCCAGTTCAAGTATAACAACTCGTTTACCAATTGTTATACACATCTATTTAGACAATTTTGCTTATAAATTGAGAAAAACACGTTTGAACGCTTAAAAAAGTAAAATTACTAGCTATTCTAAGTGTTTGATATACTTTTAAACGTAATATATCCGTTCGTATTTTTGAGTTAATCAAACTTTTGTATTATCGTATTATTGTTTTCCTTTTAGCGACTAATTATATTAAAAAAAATTTTTTAAAACTTGTAAAACCATTTTTTAACCACCTTTAAAATATCTTAAAATATCCTACGCTGTAATTCAATATTGAGCATGTATTGAGAATAAGATTAATGCTTTTTTTAAAAAAAAGCATTTGAGCACCAGTGAAGTTACTAAAAGAAAACGATAAAAATGTTGATATAATAAGAACTCAATATTGTGTGCACTAAACTAGTGATCAAATGCTTTCGTGATACTGCGAAGTAGTATTCAAACAACTTAAATATATGCATACAAATTCGTTTTTTCCCCTTCTTTTTGCGAAACGAAGTTAACGTAAAAGTCAATACTTTGTTAGAAATTTTTCTCTCGAACTTCTATTTATATAAAACGAAAAACACAACAAGAATCGAAAAATATATATACAGTATTATTACAGCAAAAATCCTTATGATAGTTAAGCATCGATACCATTCAAACGCGTATTAAATGTTGTGTTGTATGCCATGATTGCAATGAAGCTTATCATTATCGGTGGTAATAGTGGTGTGAGGGAAGGCACGCCAAAGAAAAAAAGAAGTGTACCATCAAACGCTTCAATGAACAACTGTAAAGTTTTTTTAAAAGTCAATTGTTTCACTTTTTTGGTTTCTCTCTCTCTCTCTCTCTCCACTCTATATTCGGTTTTATAGTGAATACCGCTGTTAATACTACACTCTTTCGCTGCACAAATGAATGATGTCTGTGTTGCTAATATCGCATTTTGATAACAGTGTGTGAGTTCAAACACCAAACAATATCTGATGATAATAGTGATTTTCGGGTTGTGAAAACTATCAAATGCTAGCGCTCTATGAAATATCATTACCGGCCAAAAAGTGGATAACCAAACTAAAAATATAGCTAAATATTGTGTTTACAGTCGAATCTAGTTTATGTGTACCAATTTATCGTTGTAGCTCACATACTCTGAATGAGTCGAGATTATGGATTTGACAATATCTGTCTATCCGTCGGTCTGTACATTAGGCAGTAAGCTTAGACTAAAGTAGAAGTGATCTTAATTTTAATGAAACATCTCTGATTTTTATTAAATTTATAACTTAATTCAGAAGCTAGGTTTAAAAGTGTAGATAATAGTGAGCTATCTAAGAATAAGTCATTCTTGTTTTTGACTACAATTTGTTTGAGCTATTTTTTCAAATTGAATAAGTTTTTTAATAATTATATGATAGTACATTGATTTTCGTCTGTGAGTAAATGGGTGCTGAAATTTTGATCAATATTTGGCGTCTTAAATTATTTTGGGGATAAAATTTCGCTACAAATATGCATGTATAACAACAAAAAATATAGAAACGATTTTTTTATACTTTACAAGTAAACCTATGTAGTAACTATAGTTTAGTTGTATATTAAAGATATACAGTGTAGAATAAGTATACTTTAAAAACAATGGGCACACAATTTATCTGTTTTGATGAGTTATTGTTTTACTGAAGTTTGTATAATTTTCTCAAATATACAGCGCAAACCAGTTGTTCAAAAGAGCTCATCAACACATCAAATGGCGTATTGTGAGGCCTAAACTCCGCATTAAAAAAGAAAGAGATTTGCGAAGCACTTCTTTGCGGATGACCGCTGCCATCACTACCATCACCTTTAAAAATGCAATATGCGTTAAAAGCGGTGCACTTTTTTGAAAAAATAAAAACTATCACTAAAGTCTGTTTGCGTTTGGATTGGTTCCAAAGCCGTAGAAATAAAGTTGATAACAAGCTGGCTGTCCGTTACTGTCGTTATTTCTCTTTAGTCATTGATTTGCTGAGTTTTACTTATTGCATGATTACTAACTTGAGTATCTTTTATCTTCCCTATACTAATGCATTACTTGAGTCTCGAAGCAGCATTGAGGCTAAAGCTTACTTACAGTATTGACCATTTTTATGCTACAGTATTCACTCGTTACATACACAACATTGATTTATTAGAACAGTATTAGTATTTTTATTAATGGTGTACGGAATAATATAATCTTTGATATCGTTGATTGATTTTTGAGGCTTAATTATTTTTTTTTGTTGCGCCAAGAATTTTTCTATCCTATAATTTTGATTAATTGGTGATTAACTGAGAATGTTTTCTATCCCTCCGTAAAATAATGAGAGTTTCTTTGACTAAACGAAAACTTTTTTGGTCATTAATTGCGGAAAAGGCATATATGTGTGCGTATATTGCTGTATATTACGTAATGGCATCACCGCTATTACCACAGAGTCGCCAATTTTGGTATCTTCACTAATGAACCAATGCTTATAGCCTTTGGTAATCTTGTTGACTCTTTCTTTCTTTCTCATCAGTCGATAGCTTTCATTTGCTTTTATCTATTTCGCTGGCCTTTTGCTGTCCAATGATGACCATAAATACATTTTATTTTTTTCGCTCTATCGTTGCTGAAACGAAATATAATTATTTCTTTCTTCCAGTAATGCAGCAAAACTCTTGTCAGTTTATCAGTTTATACGACTGTCTTCGTATAAAACACTAATACAATACTTATTTAATTATCGCTGAGCATTAAAGTTATAATTGGAAATATTTTTACAAATAATTTATTTTTACAACACACAAGAGAATTTAAATTACATTACATTTAATTGCATTTTATCCGTTTTTGCGATCAAATGATAAAATTACATATTCAGTTGTAAATTGTTTATATATAAATTTATGATAAAATGTAATATTGGTTTGCGATAATTTGTGTGACGATTAACAAAAATGATTAATTATAGTTGTTATTGGAATTAACTATTTATTGGTAAAATCTAAAATCTTTGCAGACAATACTCCATTCCACTTGAGTGCGGCAGGCGATTGGAATCCATATTACAGTAGTTACTTGGCATCTGCTACATCAGCACTTACCGCTACATCTGGTTTTCCATCTCCACCGGTGTCCTACCCAATTGGTGACGCATCGCTGGTCTCTGTATCGACTGCGAGTAATAGTCATGTGGACAACTGTACACCTATACATCACGGTAATAACACTTGTGTCTCACTCTATCTCTTTCGCTTATACTCATTTAAACGCATTTTATGCCCAAAAGCCCGATTGATATGCCATATATTGCGTTCAAAGCTTTTTTCTCTGGTAATCTTGTTTTCTCCTCTGTAACGTCACACACAAAAACACACACTAATTATGTACAATAAATTATAAAGTGCAAGTGCATTAAGCGCACGTTTTTTAATCTTGTTTATTAATGCGCATAATAAAAACAATGTTTGAAAAATCTGATCGAAGCCAAAGAATCATAAACTATCGAGACTTCAATTTTTGATACATGCAATAAACATGTAATTATAATAATTTTTAACTTTGGTATATATAAATATCCAGATCGTGCGAACTCCACTGCATTATCGGCCAATTACGGCACACCATTAAGTATTACCTCAAGTCCTACCGATAATATCCCGTCAGCCCCAACAACAGGCAACGCGTTGGCTCTTAAATCAACAGTGGATTCGTTGCGCTTTAGCCAAGAGTTAGCGTTATGTGATCGGCTCAGTGAACTTCGTCAGGGACTTAGTGGTGGCGGCAATGGACCGTCAGTGGTGTCAAACGCCAACTCTTTAGCATTCAATGCCACAGTACCAACATTACCAGCTAATAGTAATGCAGTGGCAGCAGTGGCGGCATCGCTTTTGCCACAATCAGTGACCCATTCGTACACAACAGCGGCATTGTTATCGTCTCACGCATATTACGCTAACTCCACGTCTACCACAGCATACCTAAATGGTCCAACAGTGATGCCCTCATCCCTACTCTATCCCCAACTTTATCATTCAGCATCAGTAGTGCCACAACAATCATCATCCTCATCATCAGTATCTCTGTGCTCATCGAATACGTCGTCGTCATCGTTGCATTTATTGCCATCTTCTGCAGGCTCAGCAACTCAAGCGGAAGTGTCCAGAAATGAAAGTACTGATAGCGCGAGTAATGAGTGCAGTGTAACACCGGATATGGACATACAGGATGAGGAGCAAGACAATGATAGTGATAGCGGTATTACTGTCGTCGGTGGCAGTACTGGTAATGGGTCTCGACATGGGCATCATCTTACAGCGCAACGATCATCAATATTTGAGAGGAATGTCCATTCGTCGCATCATTCATCACAAACTAACGGACTTAATAGTAGTGCAAGTGCTGGTAATAGTAATAGTAATAGCAATAGCAATACGACGACAAACACTGATAATACACTCTGGAGACCGTATTGATTGATATAAATAATAGTGTTTACATCACCGAATACAGTACCAGTGTATATTATTATTAAATTAGGAAATATAAAAAATACGGAGCAGCACCACACGCATACAGTACTACATTGGCAGCAAGCATTGTTTTTTACAATACATTGTATAATTGTTAACTGAAACATACGAGCTCTATCAGAGAGAACGACGAGTTGAAGTATTTTTTATTTCGCTCATACAGTATCATTGACCAAAAATAGCAAAGAAAGCATTTTTAAAATAGTTTTTTAGCTTCTTTTATAGATACAAAAAAAGAATTGATCTAAGTGTTGTTTTTGTCACTCATTTATTTCCGTTTAATTAAAGACTTAAGTTTTGATTCATTATTTTAATAAATAATATTGAAAGGTTTATTACGACTTGTATAGCTAACACAAAAAATGGGTATTAAGAAACTACTTATCCTTATTATTTATCATTTAATTTTTAATTGAACGAGTAATAAAAGTTTTGCCAACTTTTCTGCGTTTAAAAACCAAGTGTTATGTTGAATAGAAAGCAATTACTGATACAGTAATTAAGATTAACACTTATTCTCTCTTTTTATTTAAGTTATCAGATTTTAACAAAATGAATTACATAAAAAGCATTCACTTAATTAAAATTTTACAGGCATTGAGAAAACAAATTTTTTTGTTGTTAACAAAAATCTTTCGATAAATTAAAAAACTTAAATATGGTTTCGAATAAACTGGTATTATTTGTCTATATATAATGAAACAGTTTTAATTAACTAATTTTTTTAATTGTTATATCAGTTTCCGCAACACATTAAAAATTACAATGATTGTATATTTATATATATTTTTTGTTTTATTTTTAAAAAACGAATTCAGTTATGAATAAATGATTCTAAGAAGTAACGGAATTTTTCGTTTTTAAATTTTACGCTCACGACACTGAGATTTTTTATGAATAAGTTATTTTTTGCGAGTTAAATATTAACAAGTTATTGTTGAAAAATATTTTGTATTTGTACAAAAAAAAATGTATTATTTTGCAAAACTAAAACTAATCAATAATTCAATTTTTAAGAACGGCGTTAAAGAACTGTATTAACTATTTATTCATATATTTTTAGATAATTTAAATATTCGTGGTCCATTAATAATACCTAATCCGTTGCTCGCATCGATATACAGTATGTTTACGAGTTAGCTAAAAACTTTAATGAAACTTTTTGAAGGTTTATTCCATATAAATATTAAAAAAGCTACTGGCATTCTTAAAAATTATACAGTGAACTAAGGGTATGTGTTAATTAAATTTTAGTTATTAAGCACGAAATTATTATTAATTAAACCATACACATAATTATATGGAGAAATTTTGTTTCATACTTTGGCATATAAATATTTATACAACACATACTTGTAAAATTTTTCAATAGCCTCTTAAATTTTAAATAATTACATATTATTCTGCAAATTTGATAAATACAATAATACCTTAGTTTTGAATAAAAATCTAATGAAGGTTAATTTAGGATCTGTTAAAATCGAGTGAATAGGTGATAATAATTTCTGGTTCAATTGTTGATAAATCAGACAATGCTGATAAAAGCAAACTTAAATTAATCGATGTTTGATTTACTAATTATTTTTGCTAAAAACTAGATTGCTCAAAATTCTCCATAAAAATATCAAACCTCTTTTTAGATAAAAATTACTGATACACGCAGAAAACTTAGTTTGTTTGATTAAATAGGCGCAAATATTGCTCGCTTTACTCAAACAGTATAAACGCTTTACTTGGCTTTCACTGTAGTTGAGAACCACTTCTCTTACATAAACTTTTATGATGTATAAAAATACTGTAGTATTAGTTTAATAAATATAGGATACGTTCTCTACTTAGTAGCGGAGAAGAAATAAAAATATGCAAATCTCTGCGCGCTAGTAGTGATGCACTTAATGTCTTGTAAACTATCCTCTCATATGTCAGTTTGTCTCACTTACATGACTGATTATAGCGCTGTGTTGATGATCTAAAAATGCATTTTATTTTATTACTGTAAAACTTTTAAAAATGTTAAACAACATGCAAAAAAATAAAATGAAAAGCAGAAAACGCTGTCTGATTGGTGTATGGCACTCAAAACTGCACATATACGCTGTTTGTTAAGTGATTGCAGTTTATCTCTTAAATGAACAATCCTTTCCCTCTCATAAATGATTGACGATTGTGTCATCGATTGCTTAACACCCATTTGTTATTATGTAAGCATTTTCTAATTTAACACGTATTTGTTTTAATTTTCGGATAACACATTAATGTGATGGTTGAGAGCAAAGTTTAATTTCAGCACTTATATAAATAGTGAAACTATTCCTCAAACTCATGCAAAAGGGGTTGGTTTTATGAGTTATTAGCGCAGCGCCTCAAACATTAAATGAACTTCGGATCAAAGTTAAGCATATTCTTCATTTTTTGAATAAATTTATCAGCAGTACACGCACAAAAAAGCTATTTATTTGTATATTTTAATATATTTTTTTGGGTATAAAAACCGTCTACAGTATAATAAATTATACGGTACAGTGCAAAAAAAGCAAATTTTTACTCTTTTTACACCCAACCAAAAAAAATGTGTTAGAGAACAAAAAATTACTTGCAAACATACTGGTCTAACTTTTAAAAGAATGTTCTTTGTCTATTGATTCCGCTATACTGTTAACCAAAAGCAGTAAAGAGTTCACTTTATTTACAGTGAGTTATGCTTGTTGTTTAATAATTAAATTAGAAAACATGTCGCGAAATAAAGTAAAAGTTTTGAATTCTCGACATAAACATAGTGTACTAACACACTAAACATTTTATGCTACTTTTGTTGTGTACGACATTAAAAGTGTTTAAATACTGTGACGTTTCGAAAGTGAAAAAAATAGGTCAAAACAAAAGTTATTTTTTTCTGTTAAATGGTCGCAATGAGAAAAAAAATAAATGCATGAAAACAAACTCTATAAAAGCAATAATAAAAAAGCGCCATCGAAATTAAGAGCGAGGTAAAAAATATTGCATAAAAAGTAGCGACAACAAGAAAAAAATTCGCATCACAGTGATTACCAGTGATGTGTAGTTTTCCCATTCTAGTGAATTATTAGTGGAATAACGTGGGTTAACAATAGTTGTCGGTATCAACTTTTGATGACTTTATTGGCCAGAATTGAGGTATTACTCAATCAAAGTGATGCACACATTGGCTACAATTTTGTTGGCAAATCTAAATTACACTTAATATTATATATCAATATGTATTATCTGTTTGGCTGTCAAAAAATTTCTCACACAAAATTATTGAAATAAAAGAAAATGCTACTAGATTTTCGGTTGTAAAAAAAATATTTCAGTTTTTCTATGCAAACGCACAAAACGGATAGAGATATTATTTTAAAAAATTTTAAATCAAAGCATAAAAATGTTCAGAGAGAGAACACAAGTATAACAAAAAATGATATGAAAAAGTAATACAATATAATAGTATACAAATAAAAGTATACGGCATATACAGAATAGTTTTTTTAAATCCAAAATAGAATAAACAGTGTTTTACGCTGTGGACCTTATTTTGAGCTTTTTTAACATCTCTGCTTTCAAAATACATTTACGTCGGCATCGCAGGCATTAAGATATATATTTTGGTATATACAGTATGTAGTAAAGTAGTATTAAGTTTTGAGATGCTATTCATTCTCGAGGGATTTGAGGGACGCCTTCATTTCCGAGGGATTTAATGCCATACCATATAGTGAGGAGCGGTAAGCCACCACTACTGCTCTGATCGATTTCAGTCTGTGTGTGTGTGTGTGTATGTGTGTGTTGGGCTGAGATAAAATTCGCCGTAAAACCAATGCACCATTATTATGTTGACGAGTGCAGACATACATGCATACGCACACACACACACAACACTCTTTTTTGAAAAACCAGGCCTAGAATACAGTATTATTGTCTGCGGATTTGAGGAAACCTTAGTTACTGGCATAAAGCATTTCGACCAAAATGTGTACAGCTATTGCCAACCATTGCAAAAAGCTATTGCCAGTAATTTCTGTTTTCCCTCTCTTCGGCTTTGTTCTCTTTCTCTCGCTCTCTTTCATTTTTCCAACTGCATTGATGACTCATGTAGAGAATAAAATAGAGGAGAGGATCAGAGTCAATATGAGAACTACTGTGTACTGACTCTTCTGGCCTTTTTTTACTTCATTTTTCATGAGCCACTATATAAAAGTATATATTGTACAGATATGATCGCAAAATACGCAAATAAAACTCAAATATTTTTTTGATTGTAAATTTATGAACTTTTTTGCTTTATTTTCCAAAAAATTATATGACGATGATTTTGACGGTTAATAACGATAAAAAATATAGTTTAAATATTTAATAAAGTTTTTGAATGTAGTGAATTTAAATTTAATTTAATATTTTGTAATTAATAATTGCAATTACTATATTGTCAAATATAATATTTTGGCTTACCGTAAGCTTATTGAAACTTATGCATTGACACAAACCAACAGTACAATATCTCGCTTTTCTACCGTATTCTCGTCTTTATAATAATCTGTACACTATATAATTCTTTGGGAGCACAGCCTCTCTCTCTCTCTCCTCTCTCGCTCTCTCCTCGTCTCATCTTTCGTTCAGCTCAGCTTCAGGATTAAATTTGCATCTAAAATGAGAATTTGTTGCGTTTATAGCGTAATTCTGTGTTGCGGTGTTCTCTACTCAATCAAATATTTAGAAATAACTCAATTGTTTGCTTACATTTTGATGCTTACCGTACGCCTCAAACTTATTTTACTAATTATTGGTTTTGTTTTGCTTTTTTCGTATTGTTATTGATGATAATAATGAGTTTATAATAATGGGTTTTTGGTATTTTGGTATTACCAGTGCGTTCGTTATGTTATGGAATAATGTATATACAACTAGCAGTACAGTATGCTATAATAAAGTAAAATCTAATACATTTCTTGTTGCAAAACTAAAATCTATACATAGTTAGTGAATTAAGTTTTTTTTGTATCAATAAAGTAAAAAGAGAAGTACAATATTGCATGCGATTTTTAAAATATTTTTGTTGGATTCTCTCCACTCTCTCGGCTAAAATAACAAACAAAGTATGTAAAGATACTCTATAATCATATTATTACGATATATCGGTTATTTTTACAGCATAAACGCAGTATTGTTTCTGCTGCTACTCTACATAATTCAGTAAATACTGTATTCTTTTGTGTAATATAAATATAGTATTTTTTTCGTACGGATGAAAAATATATTTTAGCTGTCAGGCATGATTTTCATCACATTCACTTTTATATACTTTACAGGTTTAGCAGTGAGTGCGAGGAAAATAGAGGAGAGAATCGCTCGCAGAGTCAATATGATCTCTACGTAGTGTTGTGACTCTTCAGGCCTTTTTACTTCATTTTTCATGAGTGACTGATTGACTGGCTATATATAAAAAAAAATACTGATACGATAGGAAAATAAAAGTAGAGCGCAATAATTTTAATTTTAACTGAGAAATATTTGTGCCTTAAATTCTATTCAAGAAAATTAAATTTTTTTGATTACTGTAATTAGCTTAATCAAACATTTCAAAATGATTAAATTCAAAGTCTAAAACAATAGTTGCAGTTAATATTATCAGTTATTGTCATTTTTTAATTTAACCTTAAGCATTAGAACTTTGAGGATATATTGAAGATCATCCAGCTTAAATATTCTGCTTCGAAGATGGTTGGACATACAAATGGCTAAAAATTAATCAGCTTTCTATCATAAAGAAATAGTTATCAAACAGTTCTGTCGCTGTCACGTTTAATTTTTAAATTTAATGCTTACTGTAAGTTACCTTAATATCTAACTAACTATTTGCAATTTAAATTATAGCCTGTCTACGGTATCTTATAGTAAGCATTAAATTCAAAAATTTTCTTACAGTTAGCCCAAAAAGTTATTAAAATTGTATGGTCAAACACTATATGTTTTAATTAAGCCATTAACAATTTGCGAGCTGCAAAAAATAATTGTTTTATGATATTTTTGCCACTAATTTTTTTACTTTAATTAGTTTTTAAATTGGGAAAAATTCATTATTTATAAAATATGTAAATTATATAGAGCTTTACGATAGAAGTTAAGTTTTTTAAAGTTTAATATAATAATTAATGAACAAACATAATGAACTCATTCTGCGTTTAGTTACATTCACTTTTCCATCACTATTTATCACCTTTTTTTCTGTTTTTATACCAGCTTTTTTTCTGGCAACTTTTCAGGTCAATTCCCTTTTTATTTACTAACTTACATTATATGAGCGTAAACTGAGATTTCACATTCAAATCTATGAGCGCTTTATTTAAAAAAAGAAGAAGAATGAGGTAAAAACTGCGTTTTTATCTCGAAAATAATCAAAATAAAATCACAACTAGTATTCCAATAGATAGTACGGTAATATTGGGTTGCCTTAGTCTTTTTTGTTAAATTGTTTAAAAGTGTGATACTGACAGCAGTGACAGTAAAGGAAAAAATATAGTTTCAACTATTTTTTGTGTTAGTAACTTTAAGCCTCAATGAGTTCCAAATGACATCAATAAATGAGTTTGGATTCTTGTGTGATAAATGCATCAAACGTGATGCATAGTACGCTTGATATTTTCGGACTTCATTTAATACGGCTATTTTTTTGATAAGTTTTCGATAATAGGTATCAAAAATTTAAATAATTTATGATTTACGTAATTATAATGTTCTGAAATTATCGGAACCAAATTTTAATGTAACATTGATTTAATGAAAATATTTAAAAAATAAAAAGTATATTCAATTATTATAAAACATAATAAACATAAAATAAATTCCATATTTTATAGTAAAACTTTTCCATAATTTAATAAACCATACTAACTCGTAAATCGAATACTGGGAATGAATAGCAGGCTTTTTTCCTATGCTCTAACCTCGAAGAGTTCAATTTCTCCCCATATTATAAGTGTACGTATTACTTTCAATACATTGAATTCTTTTATAGTCTTCTTTTGTTTTGCTTCGATGAATGCATTTTTAAAAAATTAAATTTTTCCCCGAATATTATCTATGATTTATTTTTTGTTGTTTGCTATTTCATAACCCATACATCAGTAGCGTTTAAAAATATACCCCATTCATAACCCGTTAATAAATGCAAAACATTCTAAATGATACCTAATTTGAATGATTCATAAGATTTCGCGATTTTCTTTGTGCTCAACAAAAAAATATAACATGCATTAAAATTAGTGCAGACACATTAAAATTTTGCATAAACTGTATATGCATACTAAAAAATAAAGCGAAAAACGCTTAATGACACTGCGTATTCTTGACATTAAACCTACGTTTTCTGCACAAAAAAAAATATAAAAAATAAGAAAAATTGCATAAAATAATAGCCATAATAATAAGTTTAGTCAATAGCTAATAACTTATTCATATGGCAATGACACCAACAAAAAAAGGAGAGGAAAAGTTAAGTGTACGCCAAAAAATTGCCATAACATGGGGACACATAGCGTCACGTTAGATAATAATATTTATGGGTGCTTGTGATGTATGACGAAGACTATTCCAACATGGAAAATTGGCCATCGAGTGGTAACATATGGTTAAGCGTGAAATGCAATTATAATGAGACAAAAGTCCTATTCTTCGCAATTATTATGAGACACTAAAAAACATATTTTTATCATTTTCGTGCATCGATACCCCAGCGTTACTTTTTTTGTGTTCATAAAGGAAAAAGAAATTATATGAGACACACCACTTTGTGTGACCCACACTCTAATTATCATTATAGTTATATACCGAATGGATGAGTGAAAAAAAAACGTCTGCATACAAGTTAAAAGCCTTAAAAGCGATCCACAGACGTTAATTCTAAGGGAAAGGTTAGGCAATAAATTTTTTTGCGACACCCCGTCAGACACGCGTTTACTGTGAACAAAAAAAAATCTATTTTTAAATTCTCATATTTCCAAATAAACCAATTTGGCGTTAAGTTTTTGGCTAAATGTGCAGCAGAAAAAAATGGTGTCCATAATTAAGTATTCCGACAGTATTTTAAATATTGTATGCAGAAATTTTTATTTTTATGTTTCGCTTTATAGCCCTCATTGTGAATATTTTTATAGCAGTTGATAAAAGTAAATGCAATCTTGAGGTATAAACGAATAAAATATATGAATGCTGGCGTGAAAAAAAGAGTAAAAAAAATTTATTGCTCAAAAATGTTTAAAACAAAAAGAGTAGGAATAAAATCGAGTCGAGATTTTTAGGAGAATTTATTTATTTTTGTTCGGATCAAATACAACGATTACAGTGTTAGTATACCGTACTGCGAAGTAACTGCGGAGCAAAAAAAATTATTTAAAATCTTCGAAGTCGTATTTTAAGTTAAATGATATTTTTTGTAACCTATTTTTATAACTGAGAAACATTTAGATAATTTTTTTTTTGATTTTTGCTTAAATGCATTTTGAAAAATCATAATCCTTTAGCTTTACGGCCTATAATCAACTTTTGAGTTTTTTTGTTTGTTTTTCCAAATTCATTTGAAAAACGCGAGACAAACCTTAGAGTTTCGGCAAATTTTCTTGTTAGTAAATTTTTTGGTTGAGCAATAACTTATCTCGCATTTAACTCTAACGACACTTAACATGATGTGGGATTGTGCCATTAATTAGATTGTTTCAAATGGTTAAATGTGTGTGTCAGACTGTCATGAAATATCATTTTTTTAAAAATTGGTGGTATACACGAAGTTAGTTGTTTTCGGAATACGAATTGCTTAATTTTAGAATTTAATATTTTTTAATTTATTTAATATTATTTGTTTGCATTAGAATTATTTATAGCCTTGTTATTATAATTTGTTTGGTTAAAAAATGTGAGTTTAATCATTAAAATTAATAAATATCTTGCTTAGTAAACCACTGATCTGAATATGCATATACAAATACGGTATACTGTATTCAAATTCAATTCAAATTGTCTATTTCTAGTAAATACTCTCTATAACCCGACGAAAAACTTGTCAGTTTTATCTCCCATGCAAAAATTTCTGTGCGAAAAATGCGTATTCGAGTGCTTAAATCTCTACAATTTAAAAAAATAAATAGTTAAAAGTGTTCATTAGAAACTTGAGATAATAAAATTTAATTATTAATAAAAAACAAATATCTAACGTTTTATGGTATAATAATGGGGTAAAATGCAAAACAAAAAGTTTTTACAATCGTCGGTATTATCTGAGCCGAAAACTTCGTACTCAACACGAATACGAATTGGATATTAATTTGCATTTTCACGACAGGTGTCATACGTACCGTTCACTAATAGTTCATCGGTTAACAATCAGTGCCATTAACCCTACCATTTCATTAACCAATTTATTAGATAATCGATAACGTACATCACATATCATTTTTATGTGTATGTGTGTGTGTGTGTTAGGTATGTGAACGCCGATTACGCGTTCACGGGTCATCTGCTGTGCATAACTGGTTGACGTAAACGTTTAATTAATCTAATTAGTGCAACAATAGTTTTTCACTCATTTTTTTGCATAACTTATTTCTATAATATATTTTGTTTGTTTTGCTCCGTAAAAAATAGCTAAACCGTATGATATGTTTATGCACTGTATATCCTATATGTATATATAATCTTCCCGCATATCGAGTTAAGTTTCTAATTAATTATGGTAACGAAAATAATTCCCTAACAATTTGGATAAATTTAAAAATAGTGCACCAAATAGCGTTAATTGTTTTAAGTTTTCAGGTAATAAAACAATTTTAATCTATTAGCAAGTCGTCCATTACGCATAATTACCAATTAACTTATGTATGAAATTTGCAGGGAAATGTCGAATACTGGGAACCCATAATACTGTAAATGGTAATAACCAAAGCCATTTAACAAGTCATTTCGGACAAATAAGAGTGTGGCCAACTGTCTATTATTTATTTCCAGGTATTTGAACTGTAAAATAATTTAAGATTCTTCGTAATTGACCTAAACGTTAGAATTCACTGGAATTTGTTAGATTTTTTGGAATGTTATTCTTATTTTAATTCTTACAATTGTGCCTACGCTTGAAATTTTTAAATTACGATAAGATTACATTTTTCTCAAAAATAATCACTGTATATTCTCGTAAAAACGGAAAAATTTTAGCGCTTGCAAAAGACAACTTTTATTTAGCAAATAAAAAACTAATAAAAATATAAAAAATATCAATAATATCTTATAGTGTCAAACTATTGCAGGAGAGTTACTTAATTATTTTTCATTTTATTTATTTTTTCATTAAAGAAGGCGAAACAGTAAAATGCAAATGCGTTGAACGAGGAAAAAAGAGAGAATAATTTTTTACGGCTAGAGAGGCAAAAAATATGTGAAAATAAGAACCGTTTAGAGGCGGCATATGCCAGTAATATAATAATTAGCGACTGATTGTCAAATATTTTTCAGTATACGGCGAATGTGTTAATTGCCTATATAAATATATTGTGTATCATAAATTGTCGGCAATATGTCGGCACTTAAACGGCAGCTAAAAATGTGTGCTGCTATTTAGTAGCTGAGGAAACTAAATTTGGCATCAATACCAAGTATTTACCAAAAGTTACAAATGGTGAATGACGGGCTTTTTTGGGGTCTTTTCAAGAAACATCATAAAATACATTGTAATCTCGGTTTTTTTTGTTTTGATTTAGCACCAGTTTTTTGTCATCGTTTGCATAATATGGTGGATAATTTAAATTCTTTTCGATTACTATATTTTTAAATTAATTTTTTGACGCCCTTTAGATTGAAATACTATTGATAAACCAGGGCTAAAAATACCCAATTAGTTGATATAATATATTGGTATTTTGAATGTATGTATGCGCTATGTAAATTTGAGAAGTTGGAAAACATTAAAAAAATTCAAAAACATTTTACAATCTTTTGAAAAAAAGTTATGGTCCAAACAGAAATTTTATGCGAAATTACTTCTAATAAAAAAGACAGAAAAAGAAAATAACTGTCAATTATTTATAAACATTTTTCGCTGCTCTATAAATAAATAAAAGTTTGTTTGCCATTAGAAGCGCACGCATATGTCAACTCTATTTGGACAAAACAGCGTTTGATATATTTGAGAAAATCTTCACAAAAAATAAAAAAAATATTATTAAACAAAATTTGAGACATGTTTTTTCATACTTAAGCTAATTTCAAACACATAGTCGCGCAAAAAAGTTTGGTTAAAAAAGTGTTTACAGGAAAACGTTTTTCTTTAAATGGAAAGAATCTCCTGCAGAGCTTTGGCAAAACTCTCTCTCTTTTTTTTTGTAATATTACTTCCTATAAAAAGATTGCCATTTTTGTTCACTTATAATGGTCATCTTATTTCCATTGAAATTTTCGTTTGCGTATTCGACAGCAACGTTTAAATCTATGCATTAATGATGTAGATGTTTGGCTTTTATTAGATTTAAATATAAGATAACTCTAGTTATAACTTACTAATACTCTGTATTGACAAAAAATTTTTTGTGAGTTTCCAGTTTCCTATAGATATCTTAAAATGTGTTTAAATCGGTACGACGCACAATACCGGTACAGCAACTGCAACTACGCTTTACTTACAAAGTGCTTTGTTGTTTGACTTTACAGAAAAATAACATCATTTAAAAAATAGTGTATTGTCTGAATGTCTGTTAATAACAAATTTTGCTGACATATAATAAACCGAACGATAACAACAAAACAACAAAGCGTTAGACAAGAAATATTTTTCTAAGTTTTCATTAAACTTTTTCAATCGCTTCTCTCTCTCTCTCTCTCACATACACGCTTTTACAATAACTTTTCCTTTCAATTTCTGGTTCGCTTGCATTATAATTCCAATTTTTACTCTATTTGTTCGGAATCACAATTTTTTCTGATAAAATGGTACAATAAACAGGATATATTAGATCTACGCAATGATGGACACTACAATCGAATGTGTAACATATTGCTCAACAAGAAAAAGATGAAGAAAAGCAACAAAAATGTACAGTTGTGACGGCCGTGATGTCCATCTCTGTTAATATTTCTACTGATATCAAAATATTGTCTGTCACACACTGATGAACATATGCTACCAAAACAGACAGAATTTTACTTATCATATATTTTATATATCGTATATAATATTGCTATTCTGTGCACCCATATAAAAATCATTCTTTAGTCACAACAAGTCTATATACGGTATTATGTCTTATAAGCGAATGTATTCGTTCATTTATATAGACGTCTATAAGATTTAGTATCTCTCATTCATTTTTCATAACTATTTTCTGGCTCTATTTGTTTGTGTTACAGTCAAAATGAAGTGTTCTTTTAGTTATATTATTAATTCGTGTGCATATACAGTATTTCGATTAAAATAAAATAAATAAAACTTGATCTTAATTTAGAAGATATGAATTAATAATTTTAATGATGTGATAAAAAACTTTTTTTTTGTTTTAAAACACCCAATATTGCAGTTGATTTGAGCTCTAGACACGCAAACTCACATTTGAATGACTAATAATTTAATATTTATGTATTAATGTTGTATGGATATCATCATTTATTAGACTCACTACTGTTAAACAATAGAAAGTAAATTATTGAAATAAGTAAATTAATACATTGAAATTGTGTATCGATTGTTATTTAAAATTAAGTATTAAAAATATGTTAACCAACAACAAAATTAATAACTTTTCAAAAGTAATTTGTTTTGTTTTAATAAAAGCATGTGTTTTGTGCGAAATATTGAAACCAATATCATAAATCAATAATACAGTTAGTGTCGTATCATTTCAAATATTGTGAATTAAATTGCGGTCATAACCCAATATATAGATGATATATTTAATTGTAAATTTGGAGCGCAATAATTAATTATGTTTGCCTAAAATACTTGATATGGATTTGGTTGTCCGTAACTCTCAAAGATAACAAACAGCGCGTATATTTTTGTTTGATAAAAATAAACTGCGGGTATATGTCTATAGACGCTGTATGCGCGTATATGTGTCTATAATATTGACAGTCTCTACTGTTAGTAAGTATAATATTGTTGGTGTTCCGTATCTTTATGTTCATTCCTTTGTTTGCTGTCATACCATTTGGCAAAATCCGTGTAACAGATGTAACAGTATTTGTATTTCCAGTTAATTGAACGCCAATATTAATTGTTTGCTTACACTATATATACACTAAAGTTAGGAAATATAAGTTAATATAAGTAAATAAAAGATATATTTATACTTTCGTTTACTCCTAACGAATTATGCTATCGGTTAAAATCGATTTAGTCGTTGTCGTTGCGTTTGTCGGCTAAATAACCATAAGTTCCCGTTCGTGCCATTAGATAATCAAAAATATGCGCAAATTAATTGTAAAATAGTGAATAAAACCCGTTATTTTCTATGCAACGAAAAGCTAATAAACATATTTTATCTTTTGGCCGCTATTTTTGTAACTTAATAATAAGTTTTCGATCGTAAATTAAATCTCGTCTTTTAATGGTAACAATCATATCATAATTCTGAACATTTTTTGCGCATTATTGCTATCATTGATTCTGGTATTTTATCTTTTCTATTGTTACATAAAAATACGGTTATAACAAAAAGAAATCAAATTAGAGTTGCATTCATTCAATGATTCCCGAATAGAATATTCTAATATATCAGTATTACGCGCATAATTTATTTGTTCCGTAACTGAACCAGTAGTTTTCGGTTATTTATAGGCAAATAATTGGATAATGGGAAATACTTCTTTGGTTATAATCTTTGTCGCATTACATAACTTTTTCCCCGAAAATTTATTCGATAAGAAATATTCGAAAAATCTATGCATAAAACCAAAAATAATAATAAATCACGAACTAAAAAAAGTATACAGTTATCAATGATAATATTTCCGAAACAGACATGCACTCATAATAGTTGAAAATACATAAATATTTATTATAAAACGAATTGTCGGGCGCATCTGCTACATGACTGATAATAAAAATCATAACAGGACTTTAGTTATGGGTCAAAATGATTATCATTTATCATTAAATAGTAGGAACTACGAAAAAAAACCCAAGAGGAGAGGGGAAACGCGAGGAATAAAAGGCATAAGGCGTGAGATTGGGAGTAAAAGGTATTTTACGCTTTCAAGATTTCGGATGCATATGTAATATTCGCGAATACATACATACATTCACAAGTTAGTCTTATTTATTGATATATATTCATAAGGGATTTATGAGCAAGAAAAAAATAGCTATAAAGCGTGAAAGTTTGAGAAACGAATACAGTGACAATGGGCGACATTTGGTTTGTTTGGATATGTCGTTGTGGCTCATAGAATAGGTAGAAATCCCTGAACACTTATTTAGGTAATAATGAACCAATTCGAAAAATATTGTTCACCTCTGGGTCCAAACCGATAAACAAAGTCTAGACTATTTAATTGAGTTTATAGATCATATTTAATCCAATGAGTTTATTACTAATATTCAAAGTGTACTGTTAATAATAAACATTATTTGAGAACGCATTTTGATAGTACTAAAATGAAACAAATGATAATAAGCATACAGGAATTTACAGTAATATAATATTATGTTACATCAATAGTGTTGCCATATAACTTAATATTCTATAAAATTATAAAATATAGTTCCATGAGAATAAGACGAACTTTTAGAAAACAAAAGATTTTTAATTTTAATTTCTACTGTACTGTATAATATGTTTCGTAAACTACAGTTCACAAAATAATACAAACAACATTTGTCCTTTAGTTTTTATAAACCAGAATATATATATATATATATATATATGCGATAAATAAATGGTTTATCTGGCGAATGATAATATTAGTTGTAGTCAGTTTGAAAGTGTTATATATGGTTCGGTTTATTGTTATTGAGTAGTTGTCATTTTTGATTATGATCATATGATCATATATGTATGTTAGCGTTACTGTACATTTCGTTTTACAGTATGTCTCGCATATCGTATGGCATAATGCTTAGCAATAAGTAGCAGAGGGACCGGCAAATTGCATTCGCAAAACATAAATGTAAGCCCGAAGCCAATAAAAGCATTGTCATGTCTGCAAATGGTGCATCACAGCCCACCGGGAAATGACAAAGAATATCTTCATTCGCATATCAACGCATCACATGCAGATTTTAAGACATATATGCCTACAAACGATGAGTAGTTTTCGCGTTTAATGTTCTAACGATACACAAGCCTTTTTGATATCAAACACAACTACTAGATAATATAAAGTTATATATATTTGCCATCAGCTCTGAATACCAATACAGCGAACATACAGTGCAGCTCTACATTGACTATTGTGTATTGAGAATTGCAGAATTGCAGCCATGAGTTAACTGTAATACAGTAGTAGCAGTGAATAAGTCGCTGCTTGTTTGTGCCACTACTTCTACAATTGACAGATCAATTTTTTGTGAACTAGTTTTCAAAACTTTTCGCATACAAATATGACAAATCATTTTTAGTTCAGCCTAATTATTGTAATTTATTTCTAAATTGAAAACTATAACACTTATTCCATTACATTGGTTTGCATACATCTCTGCGTGTTTTATTCTTCAAATTAGTGTTATTAGTAGATAACTTAATCATGTTTTCCAATCACTTAATATATTTCATTAGTTTTTGAAGTTGAAATGAAAATTATAAACTACAAACTCAAATTAAAACTTCAATATTAAAAAAATGTTGAAATAATCTAAAGGAAAAAATTCAAAAATTTTAAGTTAATATATTTTGTCACGAGCTATAATTTTTAATCAGAGGGCTTATTACTATGGACTCAACAATTCTAAAATTTGATTATAATTTTGTTGAAAAACATTTTACAGTATATACATTTTTGTTTACATTTTATGTAATGTTTAATGCTGGTTACTGAAAGAGAGATAATGAGCTAATTTTAACTAATAATTTTCATTTTTAAATTCGATTGCTGTAAAGCAGTTTAGATTATCCAATTTTTTGATCACCAATTTCTAAGTAAAAATTGTCAGCTTTTTATAAAGTTACAGTACAGTATCTTACTTTATCCTGGTTAGCAATTATTTGCAATTTAATTTTAAAAATTTATTCTATATAATTACAAACAAAATAAAGAAACACAGCAATTGTTTAACTAAACCTGTTAAAAACTGCGTTACAGAATGAATACTATTTAGTTCTATTCTATTTAAATCGATTAGTAATAATTAGTAAATAAATATTTATCAAATGATTTGAATATCGAATATACTGTAGTGTATGAATAAGATTTTATTAGTGACAAATTATTGTATTGTTTGCCTATTAAACTTGAAAATTGAGTAAATATGTTTTCATATATTTTATAATACCGTAGAATAATTCTGTGCCAACTTGTGTGTAGAAAAAATGATACAGTAATCTATGAAAATATAAATATTATAACTAATTTTAATCTATAATACAGTAATTAAGCTCAAATTATATAGTATTTCAAAAGATTTTAATCACCCATTAAACAACTTAAAACTATACAAATTTAAGTAAATATAAAATTAGTCCTTCACTCGCAATAAATATAATTAAATCTTTATACACTACAATATATTTACTGTTGTCGAAGTTAAATTGTGCCAAAATATATTTGCTACGAAATTTGGTCAATAATTACAGGTTAAGTTAGAAATAACTGGATAAAACTCTTATTTAATTAAATTTGTTAAGCGTAAAACAGACCGAAATTATATGTGGCGTAAAAAGGGTTGAAATGAGGTTCGCATCGCAATCACACAATTATTATTGTCAACATAAATGATGGCAAACTAATTTTAATGCGATTGCTATAAATGTGGCAGCAATTATACATTATCGAACTTAGTTTTTAAAATAGTGTCAGGGAATTCGGAAGAAAAATTAAAACTTAATTATAAAATTTTATTAAATTATGAAATCAATGATGTACACCATTGAACATTGTTTTACGTGGTATGCAGCGTATAAGTTTCCTAAACATTTGAAACCCATGAGTCCTCTAAAATTGAATTTAGAACTTTTTTATATTTTGCTGATAGTGTTAAGTTTCTAGTGATTTATTTTAAATTCAATTTTTCTGATGCCCAAGTGATTGAAAAAGTATAGAAAATAATACAACATATATATATACCGTAGTTATATATTGTATTGTACAGTATATGGAGTATATATAACAGTTATAAAACAATGGAATCTGATGTAACTAAAAATGGGAAACAGAGTGAACTAACCGAACACAGATATCACTGTATAGAGAAAGAGCACAGTATACAACACACAACACCACAACCCCGTTAAGAATGACTTGTTGGCAATTATACAGCAGTGGAAGGCTGCAGGTGGTCATTCCTCGCTACAGAGATTATGATGAGGAGACTTATTGCTGCCATGGAAACCCATCATACAATGCATTCGCATCCTTAGTGATGCACGCACTCATGAATTGCTGGTTATAAAGCTTTATGTAGTATAAGTAATACTGAGTCATATACAGTACAGTAGCAGTTCGTATGTCCAAATGAGATGGCATTGTGAGGCATTGGCTTTGGTGTTAGTGTTGCTCCAGCACTAAGGGATTTGAGGTTGATTTACTTGCACGCTTGTGGCGGAACCATTCACCAATTCGAAATTTTTTAAATTACCTCTTATAGACAATGTGGACACTTAGCTAATAATTGTTGCGATAATTAATACTTGCGAAATGTATTTCCACTAAACTTTTCAACCGTTATCTGTATTTTTGAGCTATTTATCCGAAAAAATGAGTGTCAACTAATTTTATGGATTAGTTTTAGTTTTTTTTTCTTTTCGTTAAAGTAGTTTTAGTGACGCTACTTCATTTTGATGGTCTGAGGGATTGAGGTCTGCCATAAGATTGTAAATGGAAAACACAATGTTATTATAGCGCACCAGAAATATATATAAATGTGCGCGTATTAGATGAAAGTAGAAAATAAAATAAATGGAATAAAGTTATGGCAAAACATGAGAAAGTGGCTTACAATTGAAATAGTATTGCGATTGCCATTTATATTAACGTATAATACTTTCGGTTTTTAATCAAACAAAGCTCACTTAATTTTGTCACTTCAAAAATTTATTTCTTTTCTTTTAATTTCTAAAATAATCTTTTACTCTAATAAAATAAAACAAGCGGTGTGTGTTTCAATAACACGTTAGCGCGAGATAAATGGTTTACAGCTCGAAAGTGTAATTGGATTAAAGTCCGAAAACAGAACACATTTTGATGTTGTGATCC
>JAQIXJ010000242.1:0-43454 GCA_034700185.1 Phthiracarus laevigatus
ACGATTTTAAGCCTTTTTATTAAACGAATAATAAACGATTTTGCACCCTTTTTTCTAACGATTTTCAACGCCCTAGTAATTACGTTGTTTAGTGGAATTTTTAAGCCTGTGATTTCATATTAAAAGTTTTTTATTAGATTTTTTTAAAACTTTCTTCTTGTTAACATCATTCAAAGAGCGTATAATGGGGACAATTTAAAAATTTTGTCAAATTTGGGGACTATAAATGCACCCACATTCCGATCTTTTTATATTATGTTTAGAAATATATATGGAACCACTTAAAAATTAATTTTAATAAGATTTATGGAGAATTTTTATAAAAATAGACACTCGCTATCTCTTATAAATCTTAATTTTTGTTTTTAGCTTAAAATAGAAAAAAAAGTTTAGCGAACAATTTGTCAAATTTTGAGAGTTTCACTATTGTTTTATTTAAAAATATAAGAGTTTGAGTACAGAATTCGAAGCCGCTAGTTTGGAGCTTGCGCTGTTCACTAAATCACTAAATTCAATTTTTAAAATAAAAATCTCGCAACATTCGCGAACCAAGTGTAACGAAAATTTTAAGTAAATTACTCAATAAATATTTAATAATAAGTCAAAGTAAACAAAATGTATAACGAATAGAAAATTTGTCACTAGAATCTATAGACTAGGATGTAATAAAATCATTTTTTAAAATATGCATCACAAAACACATTTGTAAGCATTAGCACAATTCAAAAGAATGATAAATTTATAATATTATACTGCGCCATAACAAATAAAAGGGATTCGCAAAAATAAATCTGTAGTTTTTCGCAAACATTGTTCAGCCACACATGGAACTCATTATAGCGTTTTATTTTTGGCCTTAAAGTATATTAATACACTTTAAAGCCAAAGCCATAATTTAAAACAGATTTTTATTGTTTTTATGCAAATTTTATTATTTTTGTGAATAAATAATCTTCTTTTTCCTCCCTTAAACTCTCGATTACATTAAAAATTTACATTTCATATTTATCTTTGGTAATTATATTTGCATTATGTGTAAGACTATTGTTGTTAAATTATGGATTTTTGTTTTCTTTTTTGGGCTGATTTATTATATCAGAAAAATATTTAGCATAATACGTGTTTGAAAGAATGAAAAATAATAATAGTAAAAAATAAAAAATTATGCCTGAGCTCATCGCAATTACGCTTAGCTTAAAGTCAAAATATCACCGACTATAATATTAAAAATACGAGAAGAGCTTTATATATGATTAATTTTCTCGAAGTTAATTCACATTTTTCTATATTCGTGAAGTGGTAATTTAAGTTTTCCTATCTTCTCTAATACTTGAAACTTTTTTCAATATTACGGGTAATATAAATCTTTTCTGATAAAATTATGGCTTTTATGCTGAAAAAAAAATTTTAAAAGCAGTCTTTGAGTGTCGTATTTCATTAATTATACATATCTTTTTTAAGCTTTAATTGAGAGCACTTTTTAGAAAAAGAACGCTTTGAAAAAAAAATTATTTCTAACTCTCGTAAGAATTAAAATTTTTCTTTTTATTTTCGCAATTCGCAGAATAAAAGAAAAGAAAAAATTATGCATCAATTTTGCCCGTCATCTTTATTAATAGACAATGATAATATTCAATTCAACATTACATTAAATGAGAATAAATTTTGGAGAGAAAAAAGTTTGTATTATCTCTTATAATAACGTGGAATATAAGTTATTTATAATCTGTTCACTATTTTTCTTCATCTCGTAACGGTATAACACTTGCACTACAATTTCTTAGCTGAAGAGAGAGTGAGAGAGTTTCGCTTTAATCACTGAATAGTACACCAGCAGTATCTCTTAAGTTCAGCTAAGACTTGTGCATTAGCGCCACAAATGACAATGTCTCTGTTTAGAGTCCGGCACATCTCTCCTGAGAGATAGAAGAACTCTTAAAACAACAAAAAAAACTTATCACATCAGATACGATCACACGATTGACAGTATTTAGTGTAATATAAGTATAGCATAATATAAGGCCTTGTCTTTTTTTTGTGGAAATAGCAAACTCTATTAACGACTGGCGGCATCGTATTGTGCATTAATATTTTATTAAGATATAGCATTCATTCATTTTCTTTCTCTCAGGGAACACAGTTTGCATTAGCGCTGCTGCTGTTGTTGTTGCTTCACATACACTCGAATACATACGCACCAATTTTTAGCGGATTAGTTTCGTTTGTCTCACATTTTCGTTTTCGCTTAACTGTTAGTGCCCGCAATAAAACGTTTGCTAACTTGTATAAACTGTTTTTTTATTTCTTGTTGTTTACTTCTTTTTTGTTTTCTTCTCATCGTTGCGCTTCTTCTCATCGCCGCGAATAATATAGTTTTTTTTTCTCCCAATTTATTTGAAAGTATTTTTCTGCTTTGGAATCTTGTTTTTTTCCCGGTAGTTTAGAAGCCAATAGATTCAGATATTTTTAATCATTTTCCCGACCAGTTTTTCTATGTTTTAGTGCACCATTGGGCTCTTTTCAGCGTTTTAATTGTCATAAGTTACCTTTTTATGGGTTGACAGTTAAACAAATGAATGAAATTCTAACTGAAGAGAACTCGCAAATAGTTTTTGCTGTTTTGTTTTTATACGAGTTTTCTCGGCACAAGAATAATCGAGTTTAAAAAATAGAGCGCAAAAATGTTTTCCAAATCACAACGATATATACACTCGCAAACGGATACACACTTCGCACTATGATTTATATCACTTTTCTGCAGCAAATTATTTTTTGAAACGCTTTTCTAAAGTCACGATTAAATCCACAGTATATTAATGGATTGAGAGCTGAATTTATGTACCTATTGTCGCGCAAAGAGTGAGCGAAAGATAGATAGTGAGAGAGAGGGAGAGAAAGAAAGATATTTGAAAAATTGAGATGCTTTTTGTTAATAATTTTTTTTATATAAATGATTAAATACTTATATAAAAATGAAACCGAAAATATAACTGCGCGCAAAAGAATGATTGATAATGGATTATTTTTATATGATAATAAGCAGCAGCCAAATAAAAACGATGATAATAAACAATATACTCACCCCAACCAAGTAATAAAATTTTCGATCTCTTTTGGCAAATAACACTTCTCGCAAAAAGGCATAATGACATACATCAAAAAGAATGGCAGCCTAAACAACAATACAACAAATTGAGAGATTTTTAGTATCAGTCAAACAGTAAGCGTTAAATCGCTTTTTGTTGGCAAATCACTGCTGAATCAAATATCTATTAAGGAATGTGTTCAACGAAACGAATCAGTAGTAACAAACTAAAACTTTTTTTCGTATTATTAATATTTTGTTTGATGGAATTTTGTTTCGATGCCTATTTTTCGATCGCTTTTGTATCTCTCTATATCTCTTAAACTATTTCGGAAACAACAGGTTTTAAACTATTTTTTTATTTGCCAGAAAAACTATTCGAATAGAATGCGAAACTAATAAATTATTTACTGTGGCAGAAATAGTAGTTTAGTATTTGCCAACTCTAAGCGCAATTATTTTCTATATCATGCAATTATCGTAATGAATGTTTATGAGTGGTCACTGACCAACAGGCGACAAACACTCCCATAACAATGCCCAAAATTCGTGTGGCCCTTCGCTCTCTTGACAGCGAAATTTTCTGCTTCTCCTCCCAGAAACGCTTCACCGATATGTTTGTGTTTGTCTCTTCGATGCACTTAACTTTCGTTACCCTATTGTCGCGATGATCGTCGTGATCGTCGTCACACAGTACGCTGTCCTTTCGTTCTCTCTGCTGATGATGACGCAAAAGCTGCTGACTTTGTTCGACATTATTTTCTGAGTGCTGGATAACAAGTGATATCTGATCAATGTTTGGATGCGATGATGTATTAAGTTGCGATATAGATCCCAATTCACTTACATTGCGGTCTTGCTGTTGCTGTTGCTGCTGTTGATGCTGATTCGCGATGCTCTCCTTCTTCTTAATTGAACTGTTTTTCTGTACAACTTTTTGCTGTTTGCTTTTATCATTAGTTTTCTCATCGCTCGCGGATTCGATTTCAATTTTCGTGGTATTATTTTTTGCATTATTCGACACTAAGTTGGACATCGCAGACGCTTTTGCCCGATCTCTAAGCCGTTTTCTGGTGGCTTTAAATATTTTGAAGTACACGACTGTCATTATAATTAATGGTATATAAAACGAACCGCTCGAAGAGTATATCAGATACGTTTTCTCTTCGGAAAGCTTGCACGGAGTGTTCTCGTCGAACACTGCCGGCCAATCATTCCAGCCAATCAGCGGCGGTATTGATATGAGCGCACTAATTGCCCAAACAAGCGCTATCATCGATAACACCCGCTTCATTGTTCGCTTGTGGGCATAATTTATTGGATCGTGTATTGCCCAGTATCGATCCTAATTAGTGTGCGACGAAAAAGAAATTAACAAATAAGCGCCCGATAATTGTGCGAGCATTGCGTTAAATTATTCTTAGCATTCGCTGCCTATGCTAACAAATTTTTCGTTTTAGTTTTTGTTTCGGTGTTCAACTATTTTTTTGTTTCGTTTTCGTTGAATTAATTTCATGCTTAATTAATTATATATTTTATTATTTATTTTTAGTACGGTGTGCTCAAATATGATGTCCTTATTTGTTTTTTAAAATTGTAATTTAAAAATATTCGCCGGTTTTTTATAATCAAAATGAAATTAAATATTTATTTGAATCTAATCCAAGTATTCCTAAAAAGATGTCATCGCTAAATAAATGTCAAACGGTAAACATCTATGAACACAAATCTATATTTGTATTCGCTGTGAGCGCACATCTGTTTTATCAAATTTTGATTTTATAGTTTTCCTAAATTCTAAATTTACGGCATTTCCAGTGAGCTATTTAACGTGCACCCAAACTTATCCATATTTATTAATTAACGTAACCTTAATGTTACAAATTTGAAAATTACAATTTCTACCTAATTTTTTCGTGCATATTGTTTACATTATGAATCGTAAATAATTAGTTAAAACACGTATAATTATTCTTATAATAAAATGAGTATGGTTTTGTGTCTATTGATATCTGATCAATAGTCCTCAACGCATAACAATTATTTTAAAAATTTTTTCCTTGTTTCATTGCTTTGGGGTTAATATATTCTAATTATGTATTGTTTATTAATTTTTCATAATCTGAAAATAGTTAAATATTTCTATACAGTGCATACAGAAGTAAATTCGTAAAATGGAATCCGAAACTCTAATTTCAAAAACCAACTGCTGTTGCAGTCAAAACGTGTTGATAAATAGATTTGCGCAAATAAATATGGAACTAATAATAGATTAGAATTAAAACAAATTTTCAAAATTGCTGCACCAGAACAACGGCTAATGTAATGCATTTAACCATTTTATTATAAATCTGATTTTAATTAAATTAAGTTAGAAATTTTTTAAAAAATATTCTACGAATACAAGCGAGTATATGCAATAAACTGCAGCTTTGATTACACGCTTGGAAAATATATGATTACATATGTTTGCTAAGATTTATATGACAGTCACACTGTGAGCTTATTTTCTCCGAATCTATAGAAATTCTTGTGAATGAGAACAGTTGTGCGCTGAATAAAGAGTCATTTATGATGAGTTAGCGATTAATAATGGCTATAAATATCTATATGTCCAGATAGCATCTGATTCCGACAAAAGTTTTCGCTTTTCGATAAACTTCATTCAATGCTCGATATGAGTAAATAAATTGAAATAAAAATAAGTTTTTAAAAAAACAATCGAGTAAAGTTTATCAAAATACAAGAACGACACATTCTTAGAGAGCTCACTTTTCTTAGTTTAATTGAAAACTTTTTACTTGTTATAACTATAGAGTTTATTATGTTGTAATGATTAAAATTACGTCGAGCTTTTGAAAGTTAATTTAGCCTACTTATAATAAAATTGGAACATCAAATCCTATTATTAAAATAAAGAGCTGATAAAATCCCTTTATTAATATAAAGACTGCGCACGTACAGACAGACAGACGGACATGGTCAAATCTATAAGCTAGACTTTTTTTAGGTGAGCTAAAAAATCAATCGTATTTTAGGTGAGTTAATTTAATTTTATTGGGAACATAGCCTAACATTGTCCTCGTATAGCCTAACATTGTCATAGGTTAACATGTTAATTTATTAATTATATTTGATTACTATTTTTGTGAACTACACTTTGATATTAAATCGCAAATTACTATTGCATTGTTAAATTTCAATAAACTTAAAAACTCTTTTATCTAAATATGGTCAACTGAAAACAAGAAGCGAAACATTCATAATGAGCTTATTTTGATTCTAGGATTAATTTTAATTCCAAAAAATAAAATATAAGTGTGTGTTTTAATATGTGGGCATTAATTACGGCATAGCTAAACATTAATTATCGATTGCATTGTTGAATAGGTTTATTATGTTTTTATTTTTTTTAAATTCTTTTTTTTACAAACAAAAGTCAGATTGCTTTAGTAAAAAAACTGTTACTTTTTAGACGAAAGTCTATTGAGCACATTTCAATTTGTTATTAACCGACTGCTTTATTTGTCGTTGCTGTTAAGATTGACCGATAAAATTAGCAAAACAGGACAATATCAAAATAAATTACTTTTATAGGAAAACAAAAAAAAACACTACTTTATTGATAGTTTATCTTATTTAAGAGACGAGACAGTAGACAAGAGTAGGCGAGAATAGATATCTTTCTCCCATAAGGAATATTTTCTGATTACAATGGGTTTTGGAAATATATAACACCAATAAATATTTCAATATCAAAATACAAAATAAAAATAAGAACTTGAATTATAGTCTCGACGACATTTGAGTGTTGACACACCTTCGTGTGTATATTAAAGAATGCGTTTATATAAGCGTAGTTCCCATACAGTCTAGTTAATTTGGTTTTGCTCTCTATTGATTATTATGTAACAGAAAATTTTAGCAATATTTATTATTAAACTTAAATTTGTTTAAACCAAAGGCACAAAAATAGGATTTTAGAAAAAATTAGAATTTTAAATTCCGCTCTCAAGGCTAATGAACAGAATTTCTAAATCCTAACGCCATTATGCATGCGATAATATTATACAATAAATCAGTGCATTTGGGTGTTTGACGTTTGACGCAAATTAAGTGAAGTCATGCACGAATCAATTCACAAGTAACTATCAAACGTATAAAACTAAAGCTTCAAAAAAGAGTTATTTCCGAACGCGCTTTCGCTATAAAAGCAATAAATAATTATAAAACGGGAATACAATGAAAGATAAAAATGTGTAGTGTTTTGCAACAAGTCTTGGCATTCGTTTTCCCGAAAAAATGAAACGTTGCAGAAAAGTGAAGAGTGGAAACATTTTTTTATTTTTAAATAATTATTTTTAATTATATAGGCTCACATTTTTGGATACGCAGTATAACTTTTCCCAATTAGCTATAATGTAGTGTTTCTAAAATAATTAATAGCCGACCAGAAAACTTATATGAGAGGTGACATTTAATTAAAAATAATGCCGCAATTTTTACTCTTAATAATTATAAACAGATATCGCATGCATACTCTCGTGCGCTCGTCTGCAACTGAAAATATCAACACTAATATTTTCCAGTGAATACTAGAAGAAGAAGATTAGCAATTTAATTACATTTTATAAAACGGTTCATTAATGCGTGCGAAATATGCGGCTCAATACGAAAACCTAACGCGAAAAAAATTTTATAATTAATTTTAATGTAACGGTAGTGTTTGAGATAATATCAGCGGTTTTTCGGAATGCGATGGTAAATCTGTGACACGTTCGCGAATTAAAATTTAAAATATACATCTCTCGTAATCGTTTTGGTGATTCTTAGTCATTATTGTTTTTTTTGCTACGTTTCAAAACGTATCCAACAAAACGTAATCTGCAACGTGAGATATTTCTTATTACGGTTATAATGATTTCTTACAGCACAGTCTGTGTATATGTGAGCGAATACAACAAAATATAATGATATCAATTTATTTCTAACATAAATACTAGACTTACTCATAAACAATTTTTATGTTTTAAATGACTGTATTTTTTAGGTTCTGTTTGTTGGGATCAACTAAAAGAAACAAAATATTTTTTGTTCGTTCATTTAAACTTACCGTACAAACTCTAATAACATACACAATATAGCTTATATAAGTTTTGTGCTTTAAAAGCATCATCACTACAATAATCCCTTTTGAACTACTATAGCACGAAGTTGTTTCAAATTTAATGCCACCACACATTATGGTTAAAATAATATTTACAATTATGTTTTACGGTTAAAAATAATGATTAAAGAGATTACTACATCAGTTAAGCTATTCCTGCCAGCATTATGATTGCTTAAAGTGTAGATTTATGTTTTTTTTGTTTGAAACAAAGTAGCGGTGTTTATATGCGGAGTCACACAAAATGACATTTTATTTTTTAATTCAACATTTTTGTCTGATGAAATTAAATTTTTGAAACAAAGTAACCAGACCATAATGAAATTTATATACTTTTAATGAAACCCGAAAAATATTTCAAAACTTAGAAACTCAATTAACAATTTTTTGTGACTCAATTTTAAAGATTTAATTTTAGGAAATTGAATTCTAGTTTAATTTGAATTAGCAAGAAATTGAAAACAAATAAAAACGTTTCGCAGCAAAAGTAGATAGATTTGTCCAGAATAGAATAATTTAGAATCTTCGCTAAACCTGTATCGCATAAATGTCAAGAATTCTTACAGCACATCACATAAGTCATAATATAATTTGCACGTAACCTTTCCTTTACGTCAGATCATCATATTGTTTGCGGCTCATTATCATTATGTGTTTAATCATAAGCCTACGAGTTATGTTTTTGTCTAATGTCTGGCCATTATCATCACAATAGTTAGTATTGGCTTCGGTTTCCGAGTTTCATCTGTATTATCACTTAAAGATAAATAGCTAGAGATAACAACCCGTAATTTACAAAAAAAAATCTATTGTTCAATGTTATTCCATGATCCAGCTTTTTATTTTCTCTAAAAAATAACAATAAATAATTTACTAAAAATGTAAGACAAAAAACTTATGGCCAATATTTGGGAATATATCGAATTCTAGACACAAGAGGCAAGCTATCAAATAAGTTTTATGGTATATAAATATTTAAATCTTATTTAGTCAAGTGATCTTAAAAACCATTTTATTGGTTATAGAATATTGGAAGAGCAAGAAAATTCTTACAGATTTGGTAATCTGTATCTCTTCGTCTGTGGAGCCAAACTAATTGAAATCCGTTATTGATTTGACTTGATTATCATTAAGAGTATTGAGTTCGAATGTTTTTATAAAAATTTAAGCTATTTATTATATTAATTCAATTCATTATAACATATTTTTAAAAGTAAGGTTAAATGAGATGGCGAAACGAATGAAAAGATATTTAATACAGTTTTTAGCAATTTTCGGGCGTAAATGTCAAACAGCGCTAACGTATCGTAACTATCGTTCAGGAATAAACTATAAGTGAGTCTCACTCGAGAGTCAAGACGTTTGTTTCAAAATGTTTCTCAAACAATATTATATTCAATAATAAAATAGACATCAGTTTCGCAGCATAAGCAGAATCGCGTGAATTGAGTCGTTAGCTAACATAACAGTTATTGGCGTCAGACGTTTGAATCAAAACTTATAAAAATAAAAAAGATTTAACACATTGCCGTCACTCGCTTTCCCACATTTTTTTAGTTAACGATTTTAGTTAAGGCTTCAAATTTTAAAACATTTAAGTTTATGTTTTTAAACTCCAATTACCCAAAAACCAAAATTCCACTTATTTTTAATGTTTAAACATGAACGAACATTCATAATGAGCTTCATTTATTATCAACTTTTATTCTAAGTTTAATTTCTTATGATTTTTATTGGTTTTAAAGTCGTTGTCAAAATAGTAATACTTTTATCATATCCTTATTTTTTTAATTATCTTAACAAACAATACTTTCTTCAAAACATTTTTAAAAAGACCCATATCGTAAAAATACCTTTGTATGTTTAAGATTATAAATTGAAAATTCCTTTATTATAATACAACAAAAATCCCCATTTTATTATAAGAATTGAGAAAATACCTTTATTAACAAAAGTAAGAGCGAGATATTCAAAGAGAATACATACTTTTTCGTAGTTTATACTAACTTATTGTGACAAATCTATCATTTTTAGAACCATGATTACAAGACCTAAATTCTTTTATTAATATAAGAAAGCTCTAAAATCCCTATATTTATATATAATTGCGGACGGACATTGTCAAAAGCAAAAGCTCGACTTTTTCTAATAAATCTGTTAAAATCCTTTTATTATCATATCCTTATTATATACTAGCGTTAAGACCCGCTTCGCGGGAATAAAAACATTTTTAACTCTTCGTCTCACTCACAACAATAAGCAATAATCAGTTTATTGCTATCATAGCCCGTACAACGGTTTAAATCGTTAATATTCTCGTTATATATTGTTTAATTGTTGATCATCACACTGTCTCATGTAATTCAACAATGCTCTATAATGGTTAAAAGTTTTTATATATTGTTAGTTAGCGTTTATAAAATTAGCTGTATTAATATTGTAGGAGAACGTGACGAGAGAGAGAAAGAGAGATCATCTATTTAATTATATACATACAGAATAAAAGAATGATCTTTCTCCCTTTCTCTTTTAAAAGAATTATGATCAGTTTTAGTCTTAAAATAGCACTTTCGATATATTTTATTAATCCGTCTGCTAAACTAACGAACTAGTCTTTCATAAGTTCATTTGCCGCTTGAGGCCATCTCAACATTCTTAACGCTTTTATTAATAACATTCGTTCGTCATTTGTATCATCACTTCATTCGTACCATTATTTGGCAAAAAATCCACTATACCTCTAAATGTCTGCAAGGCGTGAGAATAAAGGAAACATATTAAACATATAACAGAGAGGTTATAAAACAAATCATAATTTAATCCTTTCTCTCGTCGTGCTCTCATTCTTTCATTCTTTCGAGTTTTTTGCTTTATTGCGTTTGGTTTTAAGATTTGCATTACTATGTTGACTGACAATTTATGTTTACTTTTTCTTTGCATTTTATTTTACTCTCGTTTTTTTGCAATAAATCATTTTTTGTTGTCGAAAAGAAATGTTTGTTACAACAGATTTTATCGAACAAATTATGAAATACTATGAAATCACGTTAATTAAAAATCAATAATTATATTAATAAAATTAGAATAATATTCTAAAGTATTAAATCTTGTTAATCGGTATGTTATATTACAGTACTTTGTTAAAAAAAGCAGCAATAAAGTTAACACAATTTGGTAGTACAGTAACAAAATTTTCGTTAACTACTACTGTATAATAAAAAATGTTAAGCGATGCGCGTCTTTCACTCAAATTTTCCGACATGGAAACAATACACCGCTGAACCCAAAATGAAATAAAAGGAATGTTCAATATTACAGCGGGAGAAACACTGGACCTTAATATGAAATGACAGGCTTTGGCTGCGTTTCTACGCGTTTCCTCTGATAGTTTATGGACGTAGTTTCTCATCACTTATGCATCGCATGCTTGTCCTTTATATTAAATCAAACAATACGATGCTTGTGTCCAAATTCTTAATTTTCACAAGTGTTTATGCGGCTAAACGTAGTATTATAGGGCAAATATTTCTGCCTTTTATGATACGCTATGTTTTGCGCACATTTTTTACATTCAATAAATTGAAATGAATTACAATGACTTCGATGTGTTCGGGAAATTTCAAGTTAGATTATATAGAATAAGAATTTATATAGAATTTAGAGTAAGTAATTTGAAAACTGTGATGTTATTAAAGAAGCCTTACATACAAATTAGATCAATAATATAGTAATAAAATGGGAATTTTATAAAAACATAAATACATATGTAAAATAAATATCAATTTTTGTGCGTGCGTATGTGCGTATAGAATTTAAAAAGTTCTTAAAGAAAGTTAATATTGTTAACTCATATTGTAATAACTACTAAGCCTTTACTGTAGAATGATGCGCATATAGACGTAAATAAGCTTACGTTTGACTACTATGTTCATGAATAGTAGTAGTCTGCGCATTAAAATAACATTTCATTAAATTCGAAAATAAGCCTTTGTTGTTAAACTTGTATAAATTACCAAATTAAAGATAACGATAAAATAGTGCGCTTCAATAATTTAAATCTAAAAAATTATTTAGTTTTTGTTTATCTATGAAACAAAGAATACATAGATATTCGTAATTTACAAATAATTTGTTTTAAAAACAATTTTCTTTTCAAGAAGTGTAAAATCATTCAAAGATTCATTAAACATGTGTCCCATATTACTGGTATTCCTATTCCTTAGAGTAAAATCTGATTCTAAAGTTGAGCGTTAAAAACTCAAATCCTGCAAGTTTGCCCGCACAGCTCCCACACACTTCGCACACCACCCACACACTCACCAAAAAATAAAATCAAAAGAATTTAATTATATAAAACCATTAGCGATGCTATCTTTTTTTCTATGTTTATTTTCAAACATTTTAAAGTAGCAAATATTTTATTATATGGAAATATTAAAAAACTAGTTTATGACGTAAATACATTATCGTAATTAAGTAATTTTAACTTCTCTGTTAATAAACTATTGGTATGGCTGCCCCGTAAATATCCATACATGCAAACATCAATATCCTAACAAAAGCAAATTTATCACAATTCAAAATATAATTCAATTTCAAATTTCACATGGAAAACTAATGAATTTGATATGCCTGTCTGTCATCGCTAGTTTTATCAATTTTCTGCATCAGTTAAATTAAATTGCAATTTTACTTTATTGCGATTAATTTATTAGGAATGCAGGTGAACATTATATTCTGACTTGACTAAGTTATCGATTATTTTGGCAATTCATATACCATCTGGTTTTCTTATAGATAAGTTTAGGAAATACATTTTAGGAGTTTTTATGCTTACGTAATTTTAGTATTAATGGCAAACATAATGCAAAAGAACAAGAATAAAAACAGTTGGTAAATAGATAACGAGTTAATGTGCTCGTTGGACGTATGATCTGTCATAAATATTAGACATATGACTGGAAGGATTCAATGTATTTGACGCATACGAAATTTGTAATCGGATAGTTCAAAATTAAAAATTTAGATTAAATGTTTGTTTAAATGGTCGGTAGAATTTTTATCAGACGCGAAATTAAGTTTATTTGTTTCGTTTATAAAGTCACGTTAATTTATAATTCAACCAGTTAAGTGACGAAACTTTCAGTTACAAACACGGAATATTTTTATTTATTTCCCAAAATTTTTGGGGACAATAATAGCAAAATTTTATGTATTAAAAAGCGAAATATTTTAATGGATAAAAAGTTTAGTCACACTACTTCAACAGAATTCAAAAACGGAAAATAATCATGTGTTCACTCACACCGAAACTCCTATAAAAGTTATTAAAATTCTATGCAAATTTTGTTGTTTGCTATTCATATCGCAAATGAAATTTTTAAACAAAGATTAATGAACTAAGAACTAAAATAAAATGTTATCCATGTTTTTCTAGGCGGTATGTGAGTTTACTCTTAGTAAAGTTTAAAATTGTAAACCTATATAATAGAAATAAATATGTGTAATTTTTCGAGGCATAAATTTTGCAAAAAAAAAAGAATGTTATTACCATTATTTGCATCTTATTCTATTTTTCATAAAAGATCGGAAAAAAGTAGATTGAAAAGTGTTGTGAATATAATGTACATTGTGTATAACAGAATGCAGAAATATTTATTTTTCAATATAAATAGAAATTTAATCTACAGCATCATATAATATAGATTAATCATACATCGGATCGATAAGAGCGCGTTCTCGACTTTTTCCGGAAATAATTATTATTTAAAAAAACAATAACTTTTATTAACTTAAATTATTTTTAATTTTGCGGTTGGTCTTTAGATTACCGGGACTAGTTGTGGTAAAAAATATTATTTTGTGGCAAAAAACTTTTTAGTGAGGTCTTTCTTATATTACTGTATTATATTTTAAGATTTTGTAAGAAAATTCTTGCAAAATTAAGAAAAATTAAATATTTCACAAATGATCAAATTTCCCAATTAATATGAAATGACATACTTTTCTGCGGTTCTATCCTTTTCTATACTAGTTTATAGTTGTAGTTCTCATCAAATATGCATCTCATGCTTGTCATTTATATTAAATCACACAATACGATGCTTTTGTCCAATTCCTTAATTTTCCCAATTGTTTATGCGGCTAAACTTAAATATGTAAATATTCTGCATTTACGGTACGCCATGTTTTTCTAACATTTATTAAATTTAATAAATTGATACCACTTCAAGGTCCTCTCAAAATATATAAATTTTTGAATAATAAAAAAGTTATGAAAAAGGCTATATTGGATCAAAACTATAAAGATTTATATGTGATCAAAAAATAAAATGAAAGATGAATTTTAAAAACACGGCTAAAATAAATATCAATATCGCGCACAAGGTATGTGTTAGAAGTCCATAAAAAGTTATTTTTGTTAGTTCGCAGTGTAAAAACTATTGAGCCGTTGTATTTGATAAAGATCTATGCGTCCGACTATACTGTATTATGTTTATTATACCATTACTAGTAGAACTATGCAATTGAAATAACAAAACTGGGAACTCTTTTCGTTGTTCGCAAGTGTTTTCGAATTTTTTTTCTTCAGTAAAACTTTATTTCTATCACACATAAAAATGCATTATAAATAAGAATGGTTTGTTTTTAATATGGAAGTAAAAAACCTTTCGAGTATGACTCGCGTTATAAGTTTTTTTCTGAAGCAAAATTTTTGATATATTTTACCTCATTTATTCAATAATCACTTAAAGTTGATCCATATTTCCTATCATAAAAAAAACCTTTGATGCACTTTGCGTGCATTTCGATAACTACTTAAACATTATTATGGAAAAATCAAAAAGAACGTAAATATAGCTTTTGGCACATTTAACATTTATAAGAGCAAGAAAAGTAATATTAAATAAATTTTTCTTTTTTTCTTTACATTTTTTTCTTAAAATTATATGTTTAGACCAATAATAAATAGTCTAACGTTGGAATCAAAATAAAAATATTCAAAATGCTTTAAAATTACAATCATTCTTGTTATAGAAGACCCAGTGATTGGTGTTTGCTGTGCACCGCTTTATTACTACAAACTTCAAACTTTGAACTTCAGTTATCAAAGTTTAAAACCAGCGAATCGTAAAAAAAAATATTAGTTAAACAAAATTTTGTTTTACAATGATGTATAATAGTGTTTGGTATGAAAGTGTTTTTAGATAATCGTTATCTTTTATTTAAACAATGCTTTTATATGCTTGCTTTGTTTCGTAAATTACGTAACGGTAACAAACGATGTAATAGAATATTATATATATGCTGATATCAACTAATTGTTAAAGAAATTTGTTGGTTTCATTATTTATAATATCATATTTAATTATAATGCGCGTACGATAAGAAATAGAGTTCGAGCGCTATTAGATGTCTACACTGGTATGTTTAAAATGAGTGCCAACGTATCAAATTTATGGAGTTTGGAGCCAACCAATTGAAAAATCATCGCTTTTCTTGTATTATCGTTTAAAATAATGAAGTTTTAATGAACTTTATACGTACCGGTCTAACAGTTCGAATAAGCAGTTAAAACATTGCAGTAATTTAGCCACTAATATGCGTCGCTTTTAATTATTACGCAAAAATTAATGGTGTGTTTGTTTTTCGCATTTATATTCGGTAATGCAATGCGTTTATCATTTATATCTAGTTTTTTTAATAGTAGGTATTTAAATTAATATCCAAATTTTTGTTTTATCTTAATGCAAACTATTATCGTAATTAATTAAGTTGTGTTGAATATAAAAAATTGATATTCTAATCATAAATTAAAACTTTACTATCGATTCCGATAAAAAAACTATTCTAATATTTGAATTTTCTGAATTTATGTAATTTTTGAAGATAACATCAATTTTGTTATTCGCAAATTCATTCATAACTCATACATTTTAATCAATCATTCATATATTATTAGTAATGATGAGAGAAAGCTCAAGATCAGAAGTAGATTTTATTTTTGAAGCTCAAGCTCAGGAAAATGAGCTTTCTCTCATCAATAATTATTAGTATGAATGAACGAATTATTCAGCTTTTATAACTAAACACAATATAAATTATGGCATAAGTTTAGCTCCAAATCTCTTTTTTTGGTGCTTAACTTCGTAAGCATTTGATTGGAACCGATTGTACAGTTGGTTACCATCAAATAATTCTTCGGTAATCTTCGGAAAGAAGCTTAATAGCAAGTTTATTTATATATAGCTGTTTAAGCTTAAAACGAAATGCTCAGCTAAATATAAATTATTAGATTAACCTCTTCCGTGAAATTAATAAAGTGTCACAAAATTTATTGGCTTTTCGAGTTTAATTGAACCAAATCAAGTAAACAGAATTAGTAACAATTTTTCTTTTATTTGTATAATATTTTACGAACGCTAATAAAAACTTGTATGGCTATAAATTTTAAAATAGTTACTCTCACTTTGAAAATTATGCATACAATTAAAAAAAAGTTTCTTAAGTGGATTCGATGATGAAGTATATACTACACAGCAAAGTTTTATATAATAATAATATATACTTAATATCAGTATATTTTTATGTGTTTTTAATGCTGCCTAAAATATTTAGGAGGATCATTACAATATGGAAAGCAGATTACCAGTCATAAGTTAAACTTGAATAATTTATTTTCATATTTTAAAAAAGCAATAACCATAAAACTAAAGGGGTAATCCTATTACCGTAAACTTGAATCGCGTTATTAGTAAAGAATAAACAATCCCACTATTAAAGTAAATAAAATCAAAAAAGAAATTTTATATAGAAAAATATCTCTTTCATTAATTAAATTACTTTTATTCGAAAATAAGCTTTACGAAGAATTCGTTAGTCGTTAAACTTGTTTAAATTACCAAAACAAATATATAGAAAAAATAAAGAGCTTTAATAATTTGTTCATTTATAAAAGTTTAAATTTATTTACTTTTATTTATAAAGAATTTTTGTTTGAGATGTGTAAACTTGTACGAAATTTCATTAAACATATGTCCCATAAAACTTGTTTTACGATTCCATTGGGTAAAATCAGAGTCAAAACTCAAATTCTATAAGTTTGCTCACACGAAAACACACGACTCACCATTTTAAAGTAAAATAAAAAAACTTTAATTATCTAAAACCACGAGCACTGGTAATCTAAACCATACCAAATATATGAATATAATTTACCATTTTTAAGTAATAAATATTGTATAAATGGTGATTAAAACTAGTCAACAAAGTTAGTGCATTACAGTAATTATGTAATTTTATATTTAATAGTTAATAAGTGGTATAATTGCACATTTAAATATTGAATTTATCTAATGAAATTGGATTAAAACTTTAGTTTTAAATAGTTTATGTGTAGTAGAAGTCAATTTTTATAAAATTAATGCATTACACTAAGCAGTAATTTATTGCACACAAAACTCATTCAATTGTGACTCAAAGAATGGATAACAATTCTAACGGTTCTAATCTATAAATAGTTAACTGGTAGCTCATTTGTTATAGAGTTTTTTTAGGAATAATATAACAGCTTTCGTAAACAATCACTTCGTCAAAGACTTGACTAGATTCTTGATTTTACATAAATATTTAACGTAAATCGTTACAATTCGCCCGACAGCACAGAACAAACAAATCGCTCATATATTAATATAAATTATTTTCGTGTAAATAAAAACAAATGTTATTATTTGTTTCGCAAAGTTTTATTAATGCCTTTCAACATAGAAAATGAAAGTTACAATATGTAACAATGGTTTTTTATGCGTGTACTGCGCGAAAGTACTATTACGGGCGTGTGATTCAAACGCTCGCTTTGTTTTGGCAACTTTTTTCTTATTCTTATTTCTAATGAATATAAGTTATACATTTATGACACCTGTCTATTGTTATCTGCGTTCTTAGTAATGTATTTTGTCTTTAAAGCTTTGTTTGTCTGTCGTGTTTTAAAAGTAAAAGAAACGGAATAAAAATGTTTGCCAAAATAAAGCGTAATAATAGATTACATTTGGCACTTATATTAATGATATTTACCTATACTGTATGCTTATTTGCTTATTTTCATTGATATTTTCTTCCTCGTGATTAACTAAATTTTAAATTTTAAATTCAAAGAACACAAAAATAATAATAAGAGCATCTCATTAAAGAACTAAACAAAAAGTTTTATCATAACGAAAATGGATTAGTTTGAGCACACATTTAGATACAGGTTTATAATCGCTCGCATTAAAACAAATGCATATTTAAGAAAACTATTTTAAAAATAAATCTTTAAAGAATTTCACTTACCAAAGCTATGGCGCACAGATTTAAGATCTGCAAATACAAAAAAAATAAAACGGATTTTAACCATAAAATTAACAAAACCGTTTTTGAGAGAATCACATACGCTCGCTGTGCAACACAACCTAAAAAAGAAGAAAGAAAAAAGAGGTTTGAGAGAAAACACATCGATTGAATCACGCAATTAATTAAAAAGAGAAATTAAAAAATTTGGGGTGCGTGCGTGACACGTACACAGACACACTTACACATCACTGGTAAGCCACATCTCGCACATATGAAGGCCGAAAATCCACTTTCCTAATAGATTATACGCGACATTAAATGGCATCACAAATACGGCGACTGTGATATCGGAAACTGCAAGCGACACTAGAAACATGTTCTGCACATTGTGAAGCGGTCTGTACGTAAATATGGCCCAAATCACTAGTATATTTCCCAGTATCGTGAATATCATGATCGCGCCAAGTATTATAGCGATAATTATGCCTTTGTTGACGAAATCAACGGATTGCGGATCCATTCTCTATAGAATGGGTTTACCGGTGTTGATGATCAAACTGGTGATCCTGAACCTATCACAAACACTTATCGAATCAGTTGGTGGCAAAACCACTGTCAACCTTTTGAGCATCATATCGCAACCCGATTATACAGCGTAACGATTCTGTGTGTGTGTGGTTCGCACTCTATATTTTTTTAAAACAATAGCGCACATTTAAAACTAAAGAAAATTGGATGAAACCCCTAGACTGACAGCGATTTGATCATAAACTTTTGTTTAGGCGCAGCTTCAGCATCAAGTTTTCCTCAAGTGATTCTCACGGAATTCTATCCGTTTTCGCTAAAGTTTGTGTGCCAGTGGTTCGATGTAGACATGCGTGTGCATTCCATCGCAGCGTTGATTCTGTTTTATTTTTTTGGTTTATACTTACGGTTAGTTTAGTGAAGAAAGACAATGAAAACTTTTAATGATAAACTGGCGCTTATGCTGCGCTCTAACGGCCGAAAATATTAATGTTTAAATTTTTCAAGTTTCTGCTAATATGGATGAATTTGTGTTGTGAGCTTATTATTTTTGCCACTTTATTTGACATGTTGTTAATTAAGAAATGAATATGATTGATTAATATTTTTTAGTTGACATAAAAAAGTCTAACGTTTAAGCTTAAGTTTTTTACAAAAATGTGGAACTTATGGACTTGACTAGTCCGTCCATATTTATTATACAAATTAAAATAGTTACAAGATAACGATTTAAGAAATTTTATAAATAGTTTTTAATGGTTTTATAAATAACAGACTACTTATTGATAATAATTAACTAAAATCACAAGATTTACCTCAATTATTATTAGTCATTTCATTATTTGAAATTTTTATTTCGTTTAAAAGGCATTCGGGTAGACTATTAAATCGACATAATTTTCAGAGCCCGACAGATTTGTATCCGCCCGGAACCAGATGGGTTTGAGCCAGATGTGACCCAAACCGATTATCCATCTTTCTTATTGTTATACAAGTTTTAATAAGTTTTCAAATATTTATAACAGAAAAATATCATCTAATTTAAAAATTGTAATAGATAATTGCAGCTAAGAATAATTATTTATAAATAAAGTTGTAATTATAAAATTGCCCAAAATCTCCATAATTTTTTTCTCAAGTTTGTTTTATCTAATTAAATCCGGTATATTACAAAAAATTTTAAAGCCCAATCAGAACCCAACTAGATTATATCTGACACGATTCTACGCTTTTTGTCTGATATCCGACCAGAACCCGACATTTCGGATATCCGTTTATTAGTCTACATTCGAGCTAATTCTGATTGCAATCCTAGATTGATTTTATGTAGAACTGCTGCCAACAGATGTCAATAATGTTTTATATTTCAGTTTAATTTATTTACGAGTTTAAAAAGATTTTAATACTAAAACGTTCGAAAAGTTGTTCTTTGGTTTAGTATAAATAAATAAGGTAGCGGTAATTATTTGAGTCAGCTAATCCATAGGATTGAAATGTAATTTTTATAATTGCATTTAATTTTAGTTTTATCTTTGAATTAGATTATACAGTATTTTCATTACTAGGGCGTTGAAAATCGTTTATTAACAAGTTTATTAAAATGTTATAATTAAATAAAATGCTTAACTGAAAAAAGTAAATTGTGAAATTTTTTCCATAGTTTCCGCCGAAATGGAAATAACTTTTTCAAAATATATTGCATTATTTAGAAGACCATTTAGTGAACATAACATAAAGTATTACACGATACAATATTATAACTCATTTTTGTAACTAAAATTTAAAAAAAACTTTAAATGATTTACCAAACGATTTTAAGCCTTTTTATTAAACGATTAATAAACGATTTTGTACCCTTTTTTCTAACGATTTTCAACGCCTTAATCATTACAAAGGTTAATTTTTCTGAACAAAAAAGTAAAAACTGAAAGGAATTAGGGTGGTCAATCTTAGAGAATTATTAAAACTTAATTTTCTCCAGGAGATAGTATTTTTAAATAATAAACATTCATTAAATTATTAAAAAATCAAAATTATATTAATCGAAACTTTTATCTGATTTGATTATGATTTTACAAAATTGATTTTTATTGCTTAAAATAAAAATATTAAAACTAATTATTTTGTTTTAAAAAATATTTTTATTGATTTTTTAATTATTAGAACGAACGATTTCTTTTGGTCTGGTTTAATAAATTCAGTTTTAATGCCCTAAGTGAGAGCCTTAAATAGAAACCTTAACCTCCTATTAAGAGCCCTTACATTAACGTCTTACATGGATTGTTAACTAGTTAGGATAAAAATTACACATTTAATTTTAACATAAAATTAAATAAAATTTTTGATATAAAAAGTTTAAATATTATTATTTTTTATCATAACGTAAGTGCGCTTTAACCCACAGTTTTACGAATTCGGTTTAAAATTTTACTGAATGAAAATTTAACAGTCCAAAAATTCGTTTTTTATTGTAAAAAATTATATTAGAACAAATGTAAATAACATCTTTAGATGAGTAAAAATTTTTAAAATTGCATTTAAAACCAATTAATTAATAAATAAGTAACGTATTATTTCTAGTGAAAAAATAATCTGGGCGTTAATTATTATATTAATTTTTTCATAAAAATGGAACAGAAAAAATTATTAAAACTTCGGTTCTTTGCTTCTTTTTAATAAAATTTCTAATTTTTAAAAAAGTTTTACGAAGCAAACCCCCTAAAACATTTGCACTCGCCTTCCTATTTATTATGTCTAACCCAACAAATATTTTTCTAATCTAATGTTTATCAGATATTTTCGACTAAATAAAAGTATTTCCATCATACAGTATATATAAACGATCACGTATTATCTAAAGTTTTATTCAAATAAATATATATATAGAATCTACGTGTGCGCGCATGAAAACTGCATAAAATCATTGTTTGAAAAAAGGTTAGTTTTTTAACTATCAGTCACCAAAAAATCGAAATTATTTTCGCAAAAAAGCTAATCTGAAAAAAATAGTTAAGCGAAACGCGAGTAACACAGTATGAGAAGGATAGAGAAGGAGAAAGAGAGTGAGCGATCGCAACAACAAAAGCGAGTGAGAGAGTGAGTGATGGCGCGCAGTGCGCATGCGTTTGTGGCCGAAAATTTAAAAAACTATGGCTTTGTCGATAGTAGACGCCATTTCTTAGTTTATTTATGTTTATCGCCGAAATCAAAATATTACATTTTTTCGCATTGTGTAGTAGTTTTCGCTTTTCATTTAGTTCTCGATTCCCATTTCACTCAATCATTCAACCAACAAATACCAATATATTAGAACTCAAATTAATAAATAATATATAAATGAGATGCAACTGATAATATAAAATATATTTTTATTCGTTTTTTTATATATATTATATTATAAATATATATTTTGTAATTTAGGATTTATTTTATAATTTAACGGGTTTTGTAAAAACCATAACACGAAAATTGCTGTGCGTTTTTATGAAAATCGGTTATTATATTTAAAACGATAGTGTATACTGAGTTCGCGACACCGCAGCCAATAATTTGTTTATTCAAATGAAATATTAAATATTATTTTTCAATTAAATAATCCGGTGGTTTATTTATATTTTCACGTTTCTCTTCGCTTTGCGCTCCAATATTTATTTAAATGAATTTAAATGGTTATTTGCGATTTAATACGAATATATTATTTGTTTAAAATTGATTACTTATGTAATTTTATTTGATTTCCATATTTTTTAGAGTCGAGATCATAATACTGGAAGTAATAATATGCAGAATAAGGCAAATATGAGGAATAATAAGTCTCAATCAAACGGTAATAGTGTCAACAACTCTAACGCCGCTAATAGTAATGTGTCCAAACAGGTATTTATTATAAAAGCCGCTCAAAACGCCTATTTATTAATTGTGTATTTTATTTATATTATTATTATTATTGCTTATTTTAATAAGTGTTTCACAATTATTATGTAATATCCATTAGAAAATATTTGGCACATTTATTTCTCGTGGGATTATTAAATGTTTTTTGTTTTGCTGTTGTTATGTGTGATTGCTTTTTTCGATTCACGTTTGAAGAATCGAGATTTATTTTTGAAATATTTTTTTTCAATTTTAAAGTAGATATTGAGATGTATATATGTTTTGTTGTACACCAGTAAAAAGTAGAAAAATTTTCGATTTATAGCGCACTCAAAAAATTATGATTTACGAACAAAGAAAATGGATATGATTTTACGTTTTTGCTAGTATTATATCACTTATTTTCGTACTCAAGTCGTAGCATTAATCGTTAAAGTTTTTTGGTTTGGATTGTTTAACTTTTATTACGATCAAGGATTCACACTCTCTTTCTCTCTTTATTAAAAGATTCAAATTCAAAACTGACGCGCAAACGTAAATTGTCTAAACTAAATATAACAGTAATCTCTTTAAAAACTCGTGGAGATATTGAAAGAAAATTGATTTTTTATTAGTTGGAAGGGTTGTGTTATTGAGTGGGAACAACGTTACTAAGCTTTATATATCTTTATGTTTTCCAGTGTAATGACGCAAAATTAAGGCTCCGTTTGAACTTATCTGAACTCTATTATTATTATTATTACCTAATTTATATTTATTGCAATTTTTAAAAAATTGTTTTTCCATAAATTTAATGATGTGATAATTTTTCCGATAATAACAATTCATCGTTGATTCAGTTTTCGATTATTATTATTATTTATTTCTATCGATATTTTTTAACGTTAATTGTTTTTTCAAAAAACTTTAAGCTCTAAAAACCAACCATCGAATTCGATTTGTTTTAATGTATTTAGCTTGACATTCAACGTGTTCGGCATGTATTTCTATTTGTATTTTGTTTTTTCATTTTCTTTTTTGTTGCATGCGTTTAACCCAAAATATCAAACCATTATTGCTCGGATATACTGTATGCGATCTGATATGTTTTTGTTTTATCGACAAAGAAAAACCGATCATTTATATTCGATATTTCTAACCCAACTATTTTCCCATTTTGTCCGTTAGACTGGAAAGAGTTTAAGCTATAACGGAAAATCGCTCGGAAATCGGCTCACAAATTCTTCAGGTATGGTGACAACCAATTCGGCGTCACTCGTCAATCAAGCGGCAGCAGCTATGATACACCCGTACATGAACGCCAGATTACAGGGTATTCAAGCGTCGACAGCGTGTATGAATGTTAACCCGTATTTGCGATATAATCCTGCATTCGCTGCCGCGGCCGCCACTGCTATTAATCCGTACGCAGGATATCCACAGCCATCAGTGAATTCGGTAAATAAAACATATATTATTTTAGTTTTTTTGTGTATGTGTTTTGGTGCGTGTTTTCTTTCGCTCATAGGAATCTTTTTTGTCTGTTATCCGTTGACACTTAATTAGTATTAACCGTTTGTTTTCGCGATGCGTTTGGTGTTTCATATATGAAAAAATTCAATAGCATTGAGCGTTAACTTTGCTAATGAACCAAATTTTTTTAGTTCACACACTAATATCTAAGTCAGTGATGATATGACAGGCAGAGGAGTAACTCTGCCCCGGTTTTGTTATTGTATTTTGTATGTGTACGCGCTTTCGCCGACAAACAATTCTGCTTATAATTCCGTACGTAAAAACGTTTTTTTTTGTTTCTGAGCCCAAATCCTTTTTATTTTTGTTTCGCTGATGATAAACATTAGCGATTTTATCGGGTTCTTTCTCGGTGTTACAGATTTATCGCTGCTCGCAATAATTTTCAAATTATCTCGAGAATGTATTAAACTTGTCGAAAATTTATGTACGCGTTTTATTTTGTTGGCGAATACAAAATTTGTGTGCGTGCTATACAAATGATGAAGTTTTGTTTTATCGCGCGAACACACATACACGAACAAATCACACTTTTGTCATACGTAGATGGCAATGGCTTTTGCTTATCTGAAAATCTTTCTTTCAGACTCGTATGAATTTTAACTAAACATTATGTGCTGTATACGATTTTAAGTGTGTGCTATGAAATCATGTGAGCCTGAAATTACGGAATAAAACGGTTTGTTGAGTCGGAAAGTTTTAAAATTCGCGTATTATACTGTATATATAATATATTTTTCGTTTAATGTTTTTGTGTGCAGTGATTTGGGGATTTTGTTTCCATATTTTTTTGACTCCAGTTTTAAATGTTTGTTTTTCTCTGATAAGCGTATTTTCACGATTATTTCCAAATACTATTATACGATTTTTTTTTACATAAAAAATTTATGGATCGCTTCTGCGATATAACAAACGCCGTTAAATATACACTATTTTCTATGTAGACTATTATACGAATAGAATATGTTATTTTCTTTTTGCTTAAAAATGAGCGTTTTGTTAACGCTATCACAAACCGTATTTCCAAACGTAATAAATATTTAAAAATTTTTGATTCTTATGCGCACTAGTATTGTGAACGGTATACGGTATTGAGTTTTTAAAGTTCTCAAATTATAGTAAACACACGGAGAGCGAGGAAAAGCTTGAAAAAATGGGTTTCTCGTCGCACTCATATAAACTTAGTGAACAGATGTAGGGTTAGTGACGGCCTCCCCTACAACAGAGTTAGTGCGTGTATGTGTGTATATATCATGGATCGCACACACAGCTAACGCTATAAGTTAGTACAACTATTCGGTTTCCAATAGTAATATTCGCTGTACAGTGTGTGCACACTGCCAGTAATAGCAGCACACATAGGCGTTCCATTCGTCACTCATTTTGTGTTGTGTGCTCTGCAATGAATGGTAACTTTCCCTTTTTATCGTTATTTTTATATTTCATTTTTCTTGTTTTCGAGACCCGATTTTTTGCTCGAAAGTTTTCTTATTTTGCCGATTAAAAAATGATTCCATTATGATATCCATATATTAATTGTTGTTTGAAACTATTGTTGTTAATTAAATATATACGTGTTAACCAAGTTTTATACAAAATTAAGTGATTTTATATATACTTTGTGATACACACACACACACGCAGCATATAACTGTTGAAAAATTTTTTGCTGGTTTATTATAAGTGAGTTTTTTTATTAGATAACACCACCACTGTTTTTAGTCATTTTTTTGCTAATATTTCGTGTATTAATGAACAATCAGCGCATAAGCGGCGATATTATTATTATTGTATTTATTATATCTAAGCATGAAAAACATCAGCGTCAAGAGATTGCCACGATTTCGACTCAATGTGCGTAATTATTGTGTATTATTTTTAGGTTTTTTAAAAATTATTTATGTGGAACTAAAGTTGACACAGTGTTAACCATTTTAAGCGATACTCGCGCACACACGTACGTACGTATGCACGGGTTTTGTGCGACGACTAAATTTTAACGGCGATTTTAATTTATTCATTTTTGTTATTGATTTTTCGACTAAATTTTATATCGACATTATTGGTCTTGGATTTGGTTTTGTAGTCGAATTGTTTGAACTGTTTGTTGTGGGTGTTGTTTGTTTTAACGCTGAGATAAATCTTGATTTTTTTTCTGTTGACAATCAATAAATATATATAATTCGTATCACTTTTTCTTACTGGAAATGTTATTTAATTGTACAATCAAATTATAGTTTGGGTTCTCTGTCTCGCAATAGTCTGTCTGCGCGGAAATTTTTCTCATTTTAGATCTGGTTTTCATTTTTTTAAATGAAAAATAATACTGAATATAGATTTTGAAAGCGATATTTTGCTGGTGGGTATGATTTTTTCTATCGAATCATGGCTTTCAGTGTTATCTGTTCCACTGACATGTACGCGACATCTCGCTATTATACGTTGTTTTGTCTCTCACTAGTTATTACTATGTGTCGCATTTTTCGGTAATGATAGTGCCAAAAACGTCACGGAATCGGGACTAAAATATGTTACTAATTTTTTTTATTGATTGGTAACATTTAAAAGATAATTCATTTTAACGAAGACTAATGTTTTAATTTACAATGCAAGCGAAAAACTACGCTTCTGTTCGATTTTAAATTATTTTCTGTTTATTCATTTAAGTAAATTCTGAAACAATTATGTGCATTAATTTTCTCTTTAAAAATTGTTTTTTTTCTTTCTACAAAATTTTTATTAAATAAAATTTGAATGCGTTTTATTCGAATGCTGTTTCTAATGACGCGTTTCTATTTTCAAAACAAGTATATTTTTTGAGATGAGGGGAACTTTTTAAATCTTAACGGAATAATCATAAAAAGCAGGAAAAGAAAAACCGTATTTAATTAATTTTATGTGCGCATAAATTCGAGATATGATAATAAATTCGAAGCGTAATTAATGCTTGATTTGTGTTCAATTTGTTTGATATGCCGAAAATTCAATGAAATCAATTTAATATAATATATCCTACCGTTCATACGATTTCTTCAAGAACCTCATCAGAACTATTGTCTTTGAATTTAGCCAAAGATTTCGAGAACATAAAATGGTGAGAAAATCCGATGGCGTTTGTTGATATTGCTTCGCCAAAGGGTGCCTTAATTATCGAGTTTTAATAAGATTTTTTGAACTGCAACTCGAGATTAAAGTTTGAGCGTCGCTCCACTCAAAGCGCTTGTGCTTATGTCAATCGCTATTTTATTGATATGATGTTTTCTTTTTATCTTGAATTATGAATAAATGATTCACATATTTTATATAAATTATATATTTATACATAATTAAGTTTATATATATTTTTATTAAATTATTTCGTTTTTGTTTATTTCGCTCATGATTATCGGCTAAATTTCGAAAATGTCAGTTCAGTTTATTTACACAGAGAAAACACTATTTTTATTTATAATCGAAAAAAATCGTTAAGATAGTTGCGCGCGGCATAACTAATTCTGACTCCACTTTTTCTTCGCCACACTATATTCCTTTTGTATAATTCATTTGCCACTATTAACAGAAAGTGCAATTAATTTTATGGTTATGGCAATAAAAGTTGGTGTATACTGTTTTTCTACGTGTATGTGTGTGTGTGTGTATAAGCGAAGTAATTTATATACTATTTTAATAGTTAACTATATTCAATATTAGTCGAAATTTTTTCTCTGTGTGTGTGACAAAGCGATAGAGGAATAGAGAAAAGTTATTCAACTTATTATTCTTGCGAAAGTAATTTATTTTAAGAATTGCGTGTAGTTTTTTTTATTAAATCGTTTTATTAAATTTTAAGATATTTTGTCCGAACAATGAAGAGATTACACAGAAAACCTTTAGTGCGCATTCATTATAGAATATGAAATTATAATAATAATAATATATATATTAATACTGGCTTTATTATCGTCATCTGTAATCGCTTACGAATTTCTTATAGTTTTTATTAATGCGTATTTATATTTATTATTTAATATTAAAAGAAAAACGATTACTTTATAGAAAATATGTTCGTGGTTTGTTTAGGTTTTTTGCATCGTATTATTTTTTTGAACGATGTTTAATAAATTTTCTTTTCAGATGATAGTATTTCTTAAAATAGAAAACAATTGCGAAAATAGTTTTGTTTTCGCGGTTCAAAGTCCGCCGAATTAATGATTTAATGCGTATGTTATTTGCCTTTTCTTTATATCTTTTCCTCGCATACACTTTTTGTTTTGTCGTTCACTCGCAACAGTATTATTTATTATATAGCTTAATAAATAAAATATTTTGGCAAAATAGTTCCATTTAAATCATATTCTATTGTGTCGTATCATTGAACATTTAAATTGATTATTTTATTCATACAACTACAATGAAGGTATTTCGTATAATTAATATTAAAAGTTTTTTTTAATGTTTATTTGTTTTGATTTTAGTAATTAATTTTTGCAAACCTACGAAAATACGTGATATATATAATGGTAATAACTCTTTAATTCTTATATTGTGTGTACGTATGGGTTAACCGCAAACGTTTGTCAGTCACGCTGCTATGATTTTTTAGTAACTAATATTTTTTCTCTCTAACTCTTTTCGTTACTTGTCGTAAAACGTGTATTAAAATAATATCGTTAGTACAGTATATTAATATATATATAATTGTAGTTATATATATTGTCTGATCGTTTATGTATTTATGTAGAAGACATGTTTTAGAGAAAAAAATTTAATATTTTACAATATATATGTTTCATACGATTTTCGTGATTTTAATCAATATTTATTGTTGAGTGGCATTAAAATGCGAATGTTTTGGCTAATGAAATGCCTGCGTATAGAAAATACATTATAAATAAATACGATTTAATCGGTTATTCTAATTAGTCTTTATTTGACAGTTACTGTCATACGAGCTATTTTGTTGTATTTTTATTTTAAACCCAATGACTGCGTTATGCTTTTATCCTAATTACGAATCTGTGTGATTGTGGTCACAAATTTAATTAGTAAAACATGTGCGGGTTATATAATATATATATATATTTAGCAACTTTGCTATCCATTGATTGGAAGAGATTTTTCATTGAAATTTAATTTTATCGTTATTTTACTGGTAATAGATGGTAATTTTGCGACGTTTATTGATTTTTATTATGAAAAATCTAGTTTATTAAACAAACTGGTGGAAGTTATATGATTTCATAACTTAGTTATTCAACCATTTCAGTGTCTTCTCTATGTTTTCGAAATTACATGTTTTGATTAGTACTCACAATACAACCTCTCTCTTCCCTACTCTCTTCTATACTCTCTCTCACTCTTCTCTTCTATACTCACTCTCTCTCTCCTCTCTCTCTCTCTCTCTCTCTACTCTCACATCTCTTTCCTCTCTTAAAACCCACTCTCTTTGAAACCCTTTTCATACCTAATATATTCTGAAACTGGTTTTTATGTGATTAATTTATATAATATTGGCGTATCGATAATCGTACATAGATTTATAGAATATGATTAATATGTTATTTTTATTAGCGTAGGAATCTTTTTACGTTTAGCTAAATAATACTGTGTAATACATTATTTATATATAAAATATATTTTAAACATTTTAAAGCATTACAGTGTTTTGTTTGTGTGTGTGTCTGTGTAGTGTAAGTGCTCTGTGCTGATAATGAACCCCAAAATGTCGGCTTTTATCTTAACTAATTTATAAATTTTCTATTGAGTGTGTGTCTATAGTTTTTGCTCTCTGCTTCTCTTAAATAATTGATGCGAGACGTGCGCAAAAAGATATTGATAAAAAATTGTTAATCGTTTTTAACTCTAGATTAAATGAGCTATAAATTTGCTTTGTTTAGCGCGCACAACACTCACACACACGTAAACTAACACATTTTTATGCATAGGCAAACTAATTGTATGTGCGCTAAAAATATGGGGTTTTTATACTTATTAGAGTTAACACCCTTTTTGGTCTTTTGTTTAGTACGGGAAACATCTTTATGATGATACGAGTATAGTATTATGTACTGTCGATAGCATAGAGAGAGAGAGAGAGAGAGAGAGAGAATTAGTGCACTCACACAACATTTTTTCAAATATTTCCTAATAGAGTGTGTAGAGAATTATTATTTCTTTAAAGCTATAGTTTATGGCTGAGGCTCACCCTTCAAACTGTTATGTGTATTGAAAATTGCCATATAATTGACAGATATATACTTGAAACACAAGCAATATATAGCCTTGATATTGGTATTTGGAAATAATATTTATTACATTATAGTTTAGCTAATCTTTAAATACTGTTTAGAGATTTATCATTTATCGCCAACGATTGTTTAGCCTTTCGGACATGTTTTGTGTGTACTATCCGTACGCTGTAAATCAAACTTCAAATAGAGTCATAGATAAATTCGGTATTTATTTGTGTTATCAACTTTATACTCTTTATTTTTAAATCAAATTTTCAAATATTATTGTTAAAATAAAAAATTGTCGCACTGCTTGCTAATCAAACTAATAACTGATTGATTTGCCAGATGTTTGATTTGATAAGATTAGGGATTAAATATTAGTAAATCCAATTACATTTTGAGTTTGTTCTAACAATCAAAAGCAAAAATAGTGAAACATCATATAATTGTGGTTTCGCTTTCGAGATATGCTTAATCTATTTTCTTTGGTTCACGCACTCACTCCGCAATTAACATATTAAGCTACAAATTGTTTATAATTACAATATAATGAAATATTAATGATAATATTTAATAGCACTTAATCTAATTATTCGCTGAACGACATTGACATAGCAATGAAATATACATTTTTTTATTACGACTATTGTTTGCAACGATTACGTCGTTAGTCTATTCTGAATATACCTTTCAATCTCAATTGTTATTCGGAGCTAATATTGTCTACATAGGCGTTTGAAACAATACGAAACTAAATTATTCAATGATTTATATCTAATATAATAAACGCTGCATTTCGATAATCTTCTTATTGGTAAAATAAAAAGGGTGTGCTATTATTTCTATCTAACCTTGAGATCGCATGAAAAAATGAACGATTAAAGCATTAAAAAAAATGTCAACAGTTGATACGCTTCGGAATATACATGATTAATAGCTGTAGTTTGCCAACACATACACAGAAAAACATATTTAAATATAAGCTATATATATATATGGGAAATAAGAGAAGTTGTGGTAATAATAATGTCTAGTATAACATTTATTTTCAGGGGTATCAAAATTCTCGAATGCCGGCATCGTCTCCACCGGTGTCGACGGCGAGCACTAATGGTTCGTCACAAACTGCCTCAAATGGTTCTACCTCTGCGTCAAGCTCTGGCTCAAATTCGGGTACCGTATCATCCGGTGCCGGCACTAGTGGTAACAGGAATGGCAACAATAACGACAATTCAACGCTCGCCGAACAGCTTAGCAAAACAAATCTGTATATTCGTGGTCTGACGCCAACAACAACCGATAAAGATTTATACTCTCTATGTTCTCCGTAAGCGTTTCTAATATTTTTTTGCCACTCATTACGCACTGTGCTTATTGGCTGTTATTTATTTATACCCATTTTTCTAATATTAGTCGCAATCTAATATATGATAAATTATTAATTAAAATAGTGATTTGCAAGTTTTGTTAATTACCTCTAATCAGTGCTTAATTGATACATTGAATGCAAAAATTTTTAGTTTAATATTGTTAGAACTTGTACCGATTCGTATATAATATTTTAACGCTGTTTTTTTCTTCACTATTTTAGATATGGTACTATTATATCAACTAAAGCTATTCTAGACAAGAATACTAATAAATGCAAAGGTTGGCCTTGAAGTTTGAATTTATTTTTCTTTTTTTCTCTTTATATTTAATTAAAGACTTGACGTAACATTTTACTACTATTTGAAAAATATAAATATAATACTTTAAGATCGACACAAGAAGTTTTTTTGAAGAAGAAATTCTCTGTTCAGAGAAATAAAAATGTTTTACTGTATAAGCAGTTTACGAAATTAAGGGGAAATTTATATTTTGAAATATATTATAGGGTATGGCTTTGTTGACTTCGAATCTCCAATTGCTGCTGAAAACGCTGTCAAGAATCTTCAGGCTCAAGGAGTTCAGGCACAGATGGCTAAGGTTTGAGACTATAAAACTCTCTCTTTTACATAAGCGTGAAGTTTTTTTTTCTATTCATTTTTATTTAGTATTAACGCACACACATTAGTTTTTATTTAAAATTTTAAGTAATTGTGAATTCGGAATAAAAGAGCACATTATGATGCGATTTTTTTTATTAAAAAAATTTATATATACATCCACTGAGGGATAAAAAACTATTTGAAAGAATAACCCTATGGATAGTGACTTTGAAATATATTTGTCTTTTTTGTATGTATTCTATTTGGATGCATATATTTATTATTTCGTTTCAAAATGTTAGCATAAATATACCATTAGAAACAATTGAAACATTCGTCTTTTGTCTCTCGGTTTTCCAATTTTTTTTATTTATATCACTTTATACAAAAAAAATGTGTGACCGAAACGTAACATTCAGTTTACGCGTGATTGTTGTTAACTGTGATATGTGTTTGTGTTATGTGTCTGAATCTATTTAAACTTATTTAAAGTAAGCAAACAAAAATTTAAAAGCAGTTTTTATTTATTCTGTCTATTTTTTCTCTTCAAATTTTCTTTTCCCGACTTTTACAGTGCACAGACACCAATCGGAACAAAATTGCTTCCCCCGCTACAAACAAATTGGTGAGGCATTAATCCTTTACAAAAAACTTTTTAAAAAAACTTTTTACGTAACTATATATAAATTATTTATTTTATTGTTACTACTACTAAAACCATTGTGTTGTTTTAATCTCTTTTTCTCTATGAGCTCTAATGTTTTTTAATTTTTTTCGTATTTTATAATGTATTTTTTATTTGTTAATTTTTAAAAAGCTTTTTCTTTGCTCGCGAAATTAATTTACGTTTTTTTTGCTTATCTCTCTTGTTTATTATTACTTTTTTTTATTGTGCTGGTGATAGCTTTCAGAACTGCTTTTTGCACTTCTTTTAATACTAATTATTTTGATGGTACACATTGCATGAATTTTGGATTTTTTTTTAGTTTGATATTTTTAATAATTAATTTTAATTATAAGTTATTTTTTTAAATTTTTCCACATCAAGTGTTCTTAAAACTAGTTAATACTATATGTAATATTATTAAATCTTAAGATAGTCTTACTTATTATTGGGTGAACTTTTCGCGGAACGTGTATCGGAATTTGACAGTTTTTTTGTTTCTTAAATGAACAGTTAAAACGATAATGCAATTCTATGACATTTTTAGGATCATTTAAATAATTTATGCGACAATATTTCGCATACGCTCACGAATCGGTAATGTTTTGCTAGCAAAAAAAACATTTCTCTCTGTATGTTATTTTGAAATGAAGTTTATTAGCGAAACCTTATTTCTTTAATTTCCTTTCAAACATGCACAGCAAAAAAAACAAATAAAAACTAGCGAATAAAAAAGATTTAAAATCGAAATTAAAAAAGAAAGTATTTTACGTGCCATTAAAGCGCAATAGTCATTAGCATTAATTAACAAACGATTACCGGTGTATAAGTTAAAAACTGGCAAAACGTAAAGAACAAATTATTGATTCAAACATAGCAGTAGGGAATTTTTCTAATGACTTTAATTATCTTTATTGTACGCCAAAATAACTGAAATGGAAGAACTGTGCCATTAGTTTGATATATACCGTTAATTTAACCACAAAATATTTTGCCGATATTCTAACTTTGTTTTCGATAATTTTACGCGATAAAAATTATGATATCTGTATATATATATATATGATTATTATATTAGTTATATAAGCTTATATCCATTTTATATTACGCATACGGGAAAAATAAAATTTAATTAAATGCGATGCGCGTATAATAATAATATATCAGAGAAACAAAACAAAAATTATGATTAATTCATGTGGAAATGTGTGTGTTTTGGGAAATGATTTTTATTTTAAAACGACGAAGAAAATTGATTATCATTTAGAAATATTTGGTGAGTATATTGTTTTCCGAGAAAAACAAAGAACACCTGATGTTTTCTTGCGATGGGGTTCGCGACCCAATAATATATATTAGTTAATCTTTTAAAAAAATAGAGAAATAGTTAAACACTCTATTATAAATTGCTTTGACTGTATTATTAATTCTCTTTTTCTCGCGACGGGATATTGGATAAGAACACTGCGGACAAAATATTCAATTAACTAAAAAATGATCTTTTACTAAGCCTTTTTTATGCAGTATATAAGTATATTATATTATATTCCTAACACACACGAGTTATCAAATAAAAAAGGAAAAATAACATTTATTTTGTTCAATTTTTGTTTGTTTCTCTCCGTTCTCTTATTCATTTGTTTCTTTTAGCAACAAGAACAGGATCCAACAAATCTATACATCGCAAATCTTCCGTCATATATGACAGAGAATGACTTGGAATCGATGCTCGCGCCGTACGGCACAGTTATCTCAACCAGAATATTAAGAGATGCTAATATGCAACCGCGAGGAGTTGGCTTTGCGAGGTTTTTATTATTATTATTTCTTTTGGTTTTGTTCACTCACTGCCTTTTACTCTTAGTTTACTCTTAGCTTCTTCTTTTATTTGCTTTATAATCGCGTTGTCGTTCCGTAAAGATTTTCACTCGCTTTTCTTCCGTTTTTTTGTGTTACGTTATTAATCCTTTTGCAGATTTAATATTTTTTTCGTATTTTTTTCCTTTCATTGCGCAAACAGAATGGAGAGCAAAGAGAAATGCGAATCTATTATCGCTATGTTTAATGGAAAACTATTGCCCACTTGTAAGGAGGCTCTTCTTGTCAAGTTTGCCGATGGGGGCAATAAAAAGAAGAATCCGTTTAAGGGTCAGGACGCGAGATGGAGAGATGGAGATGTATGCCTAACTGTTATTATAAACCAAATATCTTTATCTTTTTTCGTTACATATTTTCACGTTTTTATTGCTTAGACTAATGCGAAAAAAAGTGAGTTTTACTCAATTACCCGTTTAGTCGCTCTTTATATATTTATGCATTATTGCCTCAATTTCTGCATGAATATCCGTGCAGTTTTGTTTATTCTTGTACGCTCTATGTATGAATCGTAGCCAATGGGTGTCAGTTAGTTGCGGTTATTATGACTGTTTTATGTTTACAAACATTTCAGTTTAATGCATAGACATTTGTATTTATTTTAATTAAATTATAATGATTCTTGATAGTACGCAATTACAGTAATAAATTTCCTGCGATTGAAATCTTTTTTCATAAACTTATACAACTTTTAACATTAATATTTAAACTCATTTTAATTTACATTTTCTTAATTATTTGATTTTATAATTTTTTAGTTGATATTTTGAAGTTTTAGTAAACAAATAGTTTTAAACTTATGTAATTAAATATAATCGAATGGTACATAGTTTTTATAGTGTATGATGTGAAGCATACAATTACATAAGTTTATAAATAAAACAAAATCAATTATTAATAATAATAAAAATTGTTTAGCCTCTACCGATCGCATACGATTCGTCGAGTCTGTCTCAAAACGGTGTGACCGCTCAGTTAATGCCGTCAGCGATGAGCTCATACCAAAGAACATATTCCACTCCAGTGTCGGCTACATATCCAGCGGCACTGCAAACCAGTCCATGGATGCATCCTCAGGCGACCACTCAATACATCGTGCAGCCTCACGCTATGGCTCAAATGATTCCATCTGGTCTCGATCCCAACACCACATTACACTTTAGCACTTTGATGCCACAACTTACCGCACAGATGTCGCAGATTCAACTCTCTGGTGTTTCGGGAGCTTCGGTAAAACTTACATATATTTATATAACGTATTACCGCGTATTACTCGCCATCGCTAGTAATACGTTATACGCTTACTTTGGTTTTGTTAATTTGATTTTAATGCGCCATGTTTTTATTATTTGATAATAGTACGTCACTGGTACTCCTCATGCTTATGGATATACACCGCAGTTGATACAAACTGTTCCAATGGGAGACGTACGTAAAATTTTATGCCTAAATATTATTGTAAAATATTTTGTTGTTTTATTGCACTTTCGGCGTCACTTAATATTTTAGCCTAACTTCTCTGCTTTTTTGGGTATAAACATCTTATATCGCGCGGGTAGTAGTAAATCGCTTAATGATTATCTCTTTACTGCTATTGTTTGAGTTGGTTTATAAAATTGTTTTTATTTTCGTTTACGACGTAATATAGAGTCAATTTAATTTGCAGGATCCGTCAAACCCAAATCATTCGGTGAGCAGCGGTAGCGCTTCGGGTGAGGATCAGCAACACTCGTTTCAAATGTACAATCAATCGAAATGAAGATAATAATGGCATGTCTTGTGGTATGGAATTTAATTTTCACTTAGTATTAAGTGTTTCTCTTATCTGTTTTAGTTTTAGGCTAATTTTAATTATGAAGATGTTAGAAGATTTTTCTTTAGAAGTATTTTCAGTGTGTCAATCGTTTTTATTGAGTCATTTTTTTTAATTTTCTGATCACTGTATCATCTGATTCACGCGAAGACATATGTGTTTGCAATTCAATTTCATTTCACACAACACAACATTACACGACTACAACACTCACTCTCGAATGTAATTCGTTTCTCACATATTACTCGTTCTCATCACACCATTCATTTGATTCACCACTCATTGACACACAACAATCACAACAACAAACACACTAATCATGCCAACGCATCATTAAAATTAAAATGTGTCTTTTTTCTAACAAGCGTTATAATGTGGCTTTTCTAATATAAATTTATTTTTGAAAAACATACATTCCGTTGTAATAAAAAAACTTTTTTGCAAAACCAAAAAAAAATAAGAATTATGAGATAATTTGTAAAATTAGTTGATAGTAATATTATAATAACTTGGGGCGAAAAACCTATTACAAAATTTATTGTACAAAAAATTTTTTTTAATACGCGAAAAACGTGTAAGTTTTGAATTATTTTTCTGTTTTTTTGAAAATTATTACTACGATTATTATTATTTGGTAAATGTTGATAAAATGGAAGCATTGAAAATAATACCCACAAACCATACACGCATTTGTTAAAGACTATTAGTTAAAGACATTTTACTTGTATAATGAAATCTTTTGTTAGAAAAAAGTGTGATGTTTTTTTAATATACGAGAAAAACTATATAAACAAATTATTTTGTCAAAAGAAAAAAAATCAATCCACAACAAAAAAAACTTTCATCTGTCATCTCTGAAAATTAGTGACAAAAAAGCGCTTTCATTATTATTATTCGACACACACATTGTTTTTTTGAGAAATCACCGCAAACATTGAACATTCATCCATTTGTTTTTTTTGGTGAAAAATAGCCTTCTTAACATTTTGAAAACTAATTAAAATAAAATTCTCAACGAATTACCATCAGTAATATTTAAAAAGTTTTTGGTGATGTCTCTCTTCTCTCTGCGCACATAACACTTATTATTAGTACTAAGAGTGGGATGAAACAAAAATTTTCATACGCCGTACGGCTCATTGGATTGCGACTGAATACGACAATTGAAAAAAGTTGTTAAAGACTGAGAGAAGAAGTAGCAGAGAAGACGCGATTTAATGAAAACAACTCATCATCTTTTTTGGAAACGAATAATTCATTTTCAACACACAACAAACAAACAAACAAAAAATTCATCATCATTTTCAAGTGTGAGTGTAGAAAAATGAAGTAATTTCGAAAACCAATTTTTTATTTGGTGGTGTGAGTGAGAGAATAAATTTAAACTAAAACTGAACAAAAATAGACAACTCATGAAACAAAAACTTCCATTTGTATGACTGTGTTCACACAAAAAAATCGACAAAAATTTTTTTTTGGGCCATTATTTGGGCTGTAAATTCTAAGTGAGCAAATAAAAGGCCAATAAAATTTACAAAAACAGAATCGTTTCCGTTTCTTTCGTATGTGTGTGCGCGTATAACGGGTACACTAATTATTTACTATTTATTTATTTTTACTGATACTTAGGTTATAATAATATAAATTCTATAGTGGGTTTGTATATAGAAATGTCCGCGTTTTTTGTTTGTGTTTGGCTAACGATTTGCTCGCACACACTAGTCTTTAAAACAAGAAAATAGAGAGATAAAACCAGATTTAGCTTCCAAAATCCTTTATTCCGTATTAGTAACGATTTTTTGTTCGTCTAGTGTTTGATACGCTTCCTGTTTGACAAGTTTTCTTTAACAGATTTGACTTATTGGACTTAACGCTGCTCTAGTATAAAAATATTTATAGATAGTTTAGTTATATATAGAGTGAGATTTTTTTACTGTTTCAGTAGTTGACACGCAATGTTAATTATATATTTATATATAGGTATATTTTTAAATCATTATGTATAGTAATTATGCGGTAATATTATGAGATTTTATAGTTTAAGTCTCGCATTGAAATTCCGGATTTATAGTTGCGGTGATATATGGTTAAATGATACGAACGTTTAATCTAAACGGGTCATCGCTAACACTTAATTTATTTGTGTCCAAATTCGAATTCAGTTTGGCGTTTTTCGTGATTAATTTATGAATTATATTTATGACTTTATTTACGGATATTAGTATACAGTATTTATATAAATAGGAAATAAGCTATAAACGAACCGTTTTTAATAGGAAATATTGATTTTGGAACTGTGTTTATGCCCAACAAAACAGCAAAAATATGTAGACTAGTTTATCCACTAGTTTTTAACATTTTTACTATTGGATTAATAATTTAGTTTGAAATTTATCTCATTTCGATCACATGATATTAGCTTATTATGTTTAATTTAAATTTTAGCTCTTTTATATATTTATGGCAAAAGCTATTGAATTTGGGATGTCCGTCGTTTTTTATTATAACAAACAGATTTTTTATTCACGATAGGAGGCTTTTTATAAAAAATTTATTATCATAATTAAAGACAAGTATCGTTAATGTTAAATTGAGCTCATTATGAATGTACCTTATCTTGTTTGGTAATATTATGTATCTTTTAATAAGACCAATAATTTCTTCATATTTTAATTCTTCTTTAGATTAATTATCTCAAAACAAATCACGACTTTGCAGTGTTTATGCATATCTAAATGAAGGGTATTAGTTACCAAGTAAACTAAAAAACGAAAAAAAACATATTTTGCTGTAAGTGGTTGACGTGAGATTAACTAGTTTTACTGCTTTTTAACTGTCTATTGGTACTATTTGCCTAAATCTTTAAAACTTTTTTTAATAAAAAGATTCTTGTTTTGGTAAATAAGAAATTTCTAAACCTTTAATACCATAAAATAATTTACTTTAACTGATTAAAAGATTAAGCCAATCTTAATTAAAAAAGCAACACTTTTAAAAGGTTACAAAATATAGAGTAAATTATCAAAACCTATTAAACACGTATGTGGACATCAAAATCAATACCAAATAAAAATTAATGTTTGCAAAAAAAATATTTGGCCTCTCTTTCGGCGAGAATATGTTTGACGAAACGTTAATTGAGGCGACACTGCATTATTGTTGCGATTCGCCGGCATTTGATTGTACGCATCACTTCTCAACCTCAATACACGCTATACCTGGCGATCCACTGAACTTGAATTGAGGGCTGCCTTGAACTCCAGAGTTTGTTTTATGTGTGGCAGTGATTATTGCCAAAAGGATTTTGTTTGTCTTCATTTTACGCCACCAGACAGGCATACGAAAACGCAACCACTGGCTGCACAGTTCGCGTACATCAACGTTAAAAAGAAGAAATAAAGTTCTTCTCTCTCTCTCTCTGATAAATTTGTTTACGCAGTGATATTGCGAATTATATTTATATATATATAACTGTTATTTATTTAAACGATAGGGAAAAATAATTGAATACAATTCAATTAGAAATAATGAGTGTCATCATTAGTGTATCGATTTTAATAGCGATGACGGCACACATTTGTTTTTCGCACAGTCCTTTGAATCCGATGAAACTTTCGCGAAGTAAGTGTATTAACTCTATATTTTAATTTGATTATAATTGCTCTCATGAGCTTAATCCGTTCGGTTATCAGTAGTATTTAATTGAACATTCTTTTTTAATGTGTTTCCAGGAATCCAAGACATATCATATAAAGGTAAATAAATATTTGTTCCGCTAAGATAAATATCGAATTCTATGGTAAACAAATCTATAAATTAAATTTTATTGCTTTTCCTCATTTATGGATCGCTAATACTTTTAAGATTTTTTAAGCTCTGTTTAGTACTTGTCGTTACCAGACGGTAAGTAAACGCTATGATTATGATCTCGCCGTTTGTTTATTCTCCCCCTTCCTGTCTTGACCTCAAAGAGGAAAGAGCTCTGTGACTGGAAAAAATAAGTAATTTTAGCCCATTTAAGATCGCTAACAGAGTGTAACCGGAGACCAATAATCGCTTAAATTTTCGTTATTTATGTGGATTGCAGTTGAATGAGACCAATTTAGGAATGGTTTTGACGATAAAAATGGGGCCCACCTTGTCATGCATTACGAGATGCTTATTTTGTCTATGCTTTACTACTTGACGCTCTGCTTTTAATTATTTTTCGCATTAATTCTAAAAGAATTCTGTTCAAATATATTAGATCATTTAATAAAATAATCGATAACATTGACGCTTAAAGCAAAAAAAAAACTTTTTTAATTCACAAAAAAGGATCTCTTTTTACTTATTCGAATAAAAATTCAATGCGACCGCTAAGGGATGCAATATCCGAATCAGATTCCACTCAGCAATTGGAAGACTCATTTTCGCAAGTAATATCCGAGGCGATCACCGATCGTTTTAAATCAAAGATGAAGAGCGGTTTGATAAATAATTTCCACTTTAAAAACTTGGACATTAAAAAACGATTTCTCCCCCTTAACCATTACGATAGGCATTCCATCGATGGGTATTCCGCCACTCGACCCATTGGTTTTAGACAGGATCCGATTAGATCCGACAATTGGTGGCGATCCGTACGATATACTATTAAACGATATCACGATTCACGGCATATCCGATTTTCAGCTCAGAGAACTAAAGCCGAAATTAAATGCGCTTAAATTTCGTTTGGCCATAATGTTACCGAAATTGACCGCGAAATGTCATTACTACGCTAATGGTTCGATTTACCAGGTGTTTGATGTGGTGGGAGAGGGTTTCGGCGAACTCGAGTACAGTGACGTGCTTTTGCGAACTCAGGTGAACTTAGCGCTCGAAAATGGGACATTGCGCGTCACCACAGCCGATCCGCCACTCGTCGACTTTGCCAGAGTTAAAGTGAAATTGCGGAAAACCGATGGCAATGCCCAAACATTAAGCGACGGAAATACTAGTAACGTCGCCAGCGAATTGGGGCCATTGCTGTTCTGGATGTTAGCCGATCACGTGGTCGAGGAAATTGATTTCTATGTCGCCAAGTTTATCAATAACGCTCTCATACCGTTCAAAGTGAGATTCAATAATTGTAATTATTAATTAGTTGCTAATTTTTGAGATTGGATTAAAATTTTCAGGTCCCGGAAACGTTTAAACCGGTGGTGACGTGGCTGGTCAATCGAAACTCAGTGACCTCGCAAATCTCTGGTCGATTTTCTCCGCTCAATCTGATTGGTCATTGGTTGGGTGCGATCGCCGGCATTAAGCCGCAGGTAATCACCGGTAAAATGGTTTCGTGATTGATTTAATCGCACACGCATTGTGTAAGATCAAGTAAATCATATGTGCGAAAATTACGCCTATTTTTTCGATGATTACTTTTCTGTCTTTTAAGAAGTTTTTTATTAGAATCATTTTTCGTATATTTATTATTTTTTTACTGTTCAGCTTTGAAAATTTCTATTTTTATTATCAATAAAAAAGTGTTTGTAAATAAAAAGCTGGAAAAATTCAATTATTTACTGTTATCAGGAGGTAAGGATTTTAATCGTTTCTGATCATTTTTCAAAGCTAAGCTCATAAACAATAAATTATCGAAACAATACAATGTAAGTCAGATTTTATCATAAAATAGAGTAAATGTTTCATTAACGGGTAAAATATTAAAACTGAACGTCAAGTATTTGTGAAATTAACTTTGAATATACAGGTCAGAGGTTCCCAAACTATGGGTCTCGACCCTAAACAGGGCATTAGAATTAAAAATTTGGGCTGCAGCCTTTTTTGAAGTTAGCATTAGTTATGGGTCGCTACATAAAGTTGACAGTTGAAAAACAAACCTTTTATTATATCTTACCTACTTGTACTAATTTATTACCGAAATATAGACCAAAATTAAATGTTGAAAACGATTTGGGATTAGCGCTGTCGAATATTGCTCACAATATAAATAAATTATGTGCTAAAATGCAGGCATATCATTCTCATTAATTTTAAAAAATAAAGAATTGAAATTATGGGTCACAGAAGAAAATTTTTCGAAATTTTGGGTCGCGTAAAGAAAAAGCTGAAACCCGCTGATATAGATAGCATACAGAAAAATAGATTAAAATGTTAGCTGAGCTTGAATTAAGTGTAGTCTTTAATTTATATTTTAAAAAAATTTATTTCTTCTAACAAAATAATTTTACAATACAAGAATTTCAAGAAAAATTTCAACTGTGCGGAAAAGTCAATGTTAAAAAGTTTATTAACTCTCACACTGGTTGTATAGAATGAGTTACAATGCATTACACAAATTGTTGTTTTCGATATATAGATATTATGACAATGAAATGTTTTCTGCAGTGAAAACAATTAAAGTTTGCTTTTTATTGCGTAAAAATATTTATTATAATGACA
>JAQIXJ010000243.1:0-43437 GCA_034700185.1 Phthiracarus laevigatus
TGATTAGTGAACGACGATATAGAATTAAATGAAAGATCCAATACACGTAAACTGAATGTTTGCTTTGTTTGATTACTCGTCGTGTTTGATGTCTGAATTTGATGGTAGCAGTCATTTATTTGTTCGATCTGGTTGTGCGATACATTGAGATATAAAACTCTAGGCGTATCTCCAACTGATTCAATCATATCGCTAAATATCTCCATTGAGAAACATTTCAGTTTATTCTCGTCTAATAAAACGTTGAGTGTTAGAGAGGCATGTGATAAATGGTGAAACGCTAACGACTCGATACGTGAAATATGATTCTTCGACAATATTATTGTCTTTAGTTTTGGCAACTTTCTAAATGCAAATTTTTTAATCACTTTGATTTGGTTTAGATATAGCGCTATATTCTCCAAATCGGGTAAATCGCTAAATGTAAATGATTCGATGGCAGTGATCTGATTGCGGCTTAAGATTATAGTGTTTAGGATACGCTTTCCTTCGAACTCCGATGAAATAGAATTGATTTGATTGTTTTCTAGATCGCAATGCATTAAAGCGGGCAACGCTTTGAGCGCTAGTGATGGCAAATTTTTCAATCTATTGTAATCAAGTTGAAGCCATTTAAGTGAATAGAAACCATTAGAAACACTTTGCAATACCTGTCCAGCGCTAACATAGTTGAGTGCATTGCTTAGATCTAATAATTCTAGAGATCTTAGAGGATGTAATATATCACTTGTAACGTGTAAAATATTATTTCCGCCGAGTCGTAACTCACGCAAATTGTTCGCATATTTGAATGCATTGCTACCAATTGATTTAATATCGTTTTTCGATAAGCTTAGCGATATTAGCGACTGCGACCATTCGCCTAATACGTTGTCATCTAGTTTTCCTATTAAATTATCTTGAAAATTAATTCGTATCAAGTTTTTCGTTGCTTTTAATGCCTCGCTTGGAATCTCAGTGAATAAGTTTTTCGACAGGTCTAACACTTCCAGATAATAGCAATTGAGAAACGCGTTTTGATCGATATATTTTAATTGATTATTTTTGAGCAAAAGCTGCCGCAATCCAAATAAATTTTTTAGAGAGTCTGGATACTTATCTAAAAGGTTATAATTAAGATCAAGCGCATTGAGCTCCAAATTGATGGGTCCATCAAAAGCATCGGATGCCATGAATGATGATTTAATGCGATTGTTTGATAAAGATAAACGCTGAACGGAAATGTGTCTAAATATTCCGGTTGGAAGTGATTGAATAAAATTGAAGTCTAAATGCAAATCCCTTATGCGAAGAAGGGAATACGAAATGTTTGCATTGTCGCCTCTATAAGCGCTTCTGCTGTTTCTGCTCTCACTAAGAGGATTATCTGGATTTGAGATATCACTGGTAATAAATGCATTGCTCGATAATGAAGATATAAGATTGTGGCTTAGATCTAACATTTCCAAACTTTTAGACGCGATTTTCATTTGAGGCAAATGACGAATCAAATTGCCTCTTAACTGTAAAATTTGTAGTTTGTTTAGGTTTGCCAGCGAATCAATAGGTACGTGTTGTAACAGACAATTTGCAAGCGATAGTGTTGTTAGACTCGATGGAAATGGTGTCGTTTCGATACGGGTTATCAAATTTCCATCTAAGTCTAGGTATTCAAGGTTTCTAACTTCTCTGAACGTGTGATCATCAACAACAGATAACGAATTGTCACTTAATAGTAAGCTTCTCAATGAAATCATATCCTTTAAATCTTTTGATTTAAGTTCTTCTATTTTGTTGGCTCTCAAATTAAGCCACTGAAGATGAGGTAACGGAGACAACGCTAGCGTTGGAAACTCTCTAATATTACTATGACTTAATTCAAGACTAGTCAATGTTTGACTGGTATATTGGAAGGCAAGTGGCTCTATAATGGAAAGTTTACTTCCAGATAGTGTCAGACTCGACACTGTCATGTTTGCAAAATCTTTATTTGAAATTACGCTGATATCTCGCGAGCCACGAATCCGAATGCGATAATAGTTTGTCGCTTTCATATTAGGTATCTTCGAAAGTGTTACACCAATGCATGTCACTTCGGATAATAGTTGTTGATTGTTATAGCAGTAGCAAAGTTTATTGAAATCGCAAGCAATTTGTTTTGCAGAGATAAATGTAATAAATGTGATCATTGCGATCAATAATGTAATCGTATATAGCAATAACAATTGTTGATTAAAACTGAACTGCATATTATCTTATCTATAGTTGAATTGACAAATATTATTAGTTTACAAAATACGGTTTATAGAGTTTTCCAACAATTTATAGACTATATTGTTCTTTCGCTTCTTTATAAATGTAAAAAATAGTGGCAATAACGCAATATCGCACACAATAAATTTCTATACAATAAAGAGGAAAGTTATTAACCAATTGTAGCGAATGAAAGCGCATTTTCGTGAAGTGTTCGCTAACAGTTAGTTATTTGAAAATATGTGTTTGTTACAGATTTTGCAGAACGACAAAAAACTATTCTAACAAAGTGTAGAAGAGTGTGATTCAAACGATTGATTTCTCTATAGCAAACGATTGGTCTTTACTTAAACTGTTTGAGTTTGAGGACCATCTGCGAGCATATTAAGTATTACTTCATAGCTTTCTTTCTATTCAAAAAACTAAGTTATTGATCGCATTTAAAATCGTTAAAGGATTTTACTGCTATATAAACTAATAAACGAAAATTTTTGTTTACTTTTTTCCCGAAATTCATTAACGATATTCAGAATGTCTCCATAGGATTGTTATGGTTTTCATTTTGAAAGACAGTTATCTAAAGTTATGGCGTGATTGGTAGTAACTTATTATATAAGAAACAATTTTGTTTTGATTCGAAAGAGAGTTATTGTAAATTAACGATAAGTTCATGCTTTTCAATCAAATTTTATTATTATTTCAGATTATTATTTAAAAAATTTTTGATTAATATTTCACTGTATAATTATTATTAGCATAAATTTAATTACTGCATTAATTTTTTGGCTTTAAGAGCAGATTTAGTTCAAATTTAGTGATGTAAAATGGAAATAATTAAACCAAAGACAAATTAAATGAATTGGAATTTGTAATATGTGTAATCGATTCACGCTTACTGTGAATTTTAATTCACTGACAAACAAATTGAATATCAAAATTATTTTGTTTTCACACAGTAAAATTTATCCCGTAAAGTATTTAAAAACACAATAAAATATTTAAAATATATTCATAACCTTATAATATTAAATCACCATAATTTTGTACAATATTTAAATTTACAATTTATATTTATATTACCTCTAATAATTTAAATTTACAATTCCAACCAAATTGAAAAAGGGATAATAAAAATTAGGGTTAAATTTCTCGACCTTGGAATTAACTTATAATTCTCTGAAAGAATCTCTGTAGTTAACTGATACAAAATTCTTTTTTCGTATGCAGAAAAATAGTTGATTCTAGCGACTAACGAGAGTGAGAGCGAGTGAATGAGAGTGAGTGAGTGAGTGAGTGAGAGACAGACAGAGAGAGAGAGAGAATAGAAAGAATAATTTATGATAATCAAATAGTGTATCGTTCCGATAAACGAGAACTATGTTAGTTAACTTTTTTCAAGTAAAAAAAGTATAGTGAAACAAAACCTCAACATTTATTTCACATTCGTTACCATTTTGGGCAAAAGTTCATCTAAACGTGCTATACTTGTAGTTGATTCCTACACTCTAACCGAAACCAAAAATAATATTAAAGATTAGACTCTATTTGAAAATCATTTGGGATTTCAGTTCACATCACAGCAGATAAGTAGGGTCTGCACAAAACACATCTTGTGAAAACGTGACTGAATATCGTCACATCGACCAAAACTGCAATGCGTGCAACTTTTGCACAAAATGGTAAAGATCTGAAATAAACGTTGAGGTTTTGTTTCACTTTCTATAACATCGCAATGATTCAATGATTCATTCCTTCATAAAAATTATATTATTTGCTTTATCTCTCTTCCATAAACTGTGGAATAGGGAAAATAAGATGATTTGGGCAAACAACAGTGTTGACCAAGGAGTGGGTGAATGTGGAATAATTTTAACAACTACCTATTATTCCCCGTTAAATTAAACAGCTCAGCTCCCTCTTTGCTGAATCAAGTTAAATGTAGAGTTTTTTGAAAAAATTTTAAAGCTGACAAGTGCCGCCATTGCAGATACACCAACAGAGACTGGTGGATTGATGACAGGCTCAAATCCATAAGTTTGATTTTTTAAGCGAGTTAAAATTAGATAAAATAAATAGGAAGCGCTTTCACTTAATGTAACACTTAGTAACATCCACTGTCATTCTCGTGCCCACCAGAAAAGAAAGAACTTGGTCAACACTGGTTAACAGTCAAGTTCGGCGCGAATACATTTGTTTCTTTAACTGTAATTTGAAATCACTCGCGAATTCATTTTATTGGCTTTTTATGCCATCCGTGTGTCAATTTCAATAAAGTTTCTTACTTGCAAATAAAAATATCTTACTTCGTTAACAGCGTTTGAATAAAATTTCCATATTATCATTGAATACTATATACTATACCATCGATTATTTTTTGCATACCAATCAAAAAATATCGAACTCTTAACAATTTGTTGTTATTTTTTAACTGACCATAATTTAAAATTTTGTAACTATATTATAGTTGCTATATTTACTAAGAAATTAAAATGGTTCAAAATTAAAATAAAGTTTTACTGTTTTTTTTGTTTTCAAAGTTTATTAAAAAATACGGTAATACTTAGAACGCAAATTTTTAAAAAATTTAAACTCTCTTAATTTGATATGTCAAAACTCTTCTAAAAAATTCTTTATTAATGAATATTCTTCATTTTGAGAAATTACATTCGATCCTATCACATTTAAATTTCATTATCAAATTTTATTAATTATTATCAAAAAATTACACACACATATATATATACATAATTAATGAAACTTTCTTTACCTGATTAGTATGTACGGTGAGGTTTAAATAAGTTTTGCGATGGTTTTCTCTAATAGTAAAAGCAAGCAGTGTATAGCATACAAACGCAGTTTAGCACGTATTTATGTATCAAAAAGTTTTCTCACTGCACATTTAAGACTTGGTTGCAGTTAGGTTTATGCGCAAATGTAAATACAATACAGTTGCTTATTAAGTTGTCCTCTGTTTGATGATTGCCAACCGAACCATCAATTTTCAATATTTCCAAAGGTGTGATTTGTAATTTGATATTTTATGTTTCAGTTCGTTGACTTTTTATGAGCAGTCTAAATCAAAAAACTTTTCTTGTACGTATAACGCAGAAGATTATATACTGTATATTATGAGTTATGCGGTTGATTTTTATAGCTATTTATTAAATAAATCTCTTTTATAAAATAAGAAAAATTATTATATAGAATTGCATTAAAATTAGTTTAAAGCAATAATCGGCACATAATTTTTATCGTATCACAAAATAATATAGATTTTATATTAAGTTTTTATACCGTAAATATTTATCATATCATTTATTAAAATAGTTAACTCTATAATAAAATTCACTGTAATTTTTGTAAAATAGATTTAAATATAATTTAAATATATAAAACAACAGTAAAGAAATTCTTTGACTACTCTGTAAAGTGTATTATATGTCATCTATCACTAATACCTGTATATTAAATTTCGAAAGTGTTTCCACATTACAGCCGCTAACAATCTACGGTAAATTTTTGTTTTAATTTCAATAAAATTTCTACTAATCACATAAATGTCAATGTAATGTTCAAATTTTGGTACCGCATTTGTATACCTTCTAAAATACTCGAACTGCTTAGAACTTTAATTTGTGCAAACAACTCATGTATCAATAGAGTAAGCACCATAAGGTAGTTCTGTGTCCACTAGACTAACCCATTGATTTTGTGTCAAAAAGTTTTTGACACATATGCTGCACTCTAACGCAACAAAAATAAAAACATTCAACGCTTGTGCTGCGCTCTGGTGTATTAAAGGACTAATGTTTAAACTTGAATTCAGAATATTCTTCAACATATTTACCACGCTTATTATGAAATGTTTTAAAAACATGACTTTAAGATATATTTAACGGTATATGCTTGTCGATGACTTTTTAAATTCAATAAAAAATATTATATATTAAAACTTTAAAATAGAGAACAAAAATAAATTTTGATTTCCATAAACCATTTAATATAGGCTTATGTTTAAAATAAGGATAATTTAGTTATTCGTGATTTTTATTGAATTTAATCATAAAACAATTTTATCGATTGCTTATATTATATTAATATTTGTACAATAAATTCTCATTTCAATTCTGATTTTGTGCGTGATTTCCTACAATTTCAACGATGTTGTGTGTATTTGATAACTTTGCCAGTATTGTCTTATATAAAATTATTAACTTAGAAAAAATTATTAAAGGAGGAATTTAATAATCGAAGGGGAGTAGCAATTAAATAATTGTTTTTGTATTGATTGAAATAATAACTTATAAGCAACGCTGATCAAGAAGTGGGTCTTGGGATTTGGGTGCTAGAAATTTTGTATTAAAATGTAGTTTTCTAGACTTTTCTCACAAAAAAATACGTTTTGAATCAGTAATCGAAGTGGAATATGTCTATTCGTGATTAAGTAATACGAAACTCTTAAGTATCTAATATGCTAAAAATAATTGCTTTATCTATTTTTCGTATTAAAAATCTATAGCGAAAGCGATAGACTTGAAAAGAAATAAAATATGGTATATTTTGTTTGCTGCACTATTTAAAGCGATATAGCGTTGGATCGATTGTCCTTGACATTAACAAAACGCTCGCATTCTGCCATCAAACCTATTGGTATTAATGTAAAAGCCATTTCCAGTTATATTACAATTAATTATGTTTAGACATTAATATTATTAAATAAGACTTAAACCAGATATTAATTTATAAATCATGGACTGATATAGCGACACATTTATCGTATTTAGTAGAACACGTTTGCGAAGTACATCATTGTTAGACCTCTTCCTAATTTTACTTTAATGACTTCCGCATTTTATACATACGGTTTAATATCGGCATTAGAAACGATTTATAATAAATAATCGCTATTTAGTTAACTATAATAGTTGTAAGCATTGTTTGACTATATTTATTCTTCATTATTTAGTTATTATTCCGGGTTCTTCTGTTACCGTAAACAAGAATATGAAAAACATTTCTTGTTCTAAAAATATAATCGGTTATAGTGTTACTAAAACAATAAACGTTCAAATTAATTCGTATTTATTATAATTTTAAATTTATCATGTATTCTTTACTTGTTTTTTTGGGTTTAAGAATATTATTTATAAAGTAGAGAATTTAGCAATGGTTTATATACACACACGAACACAAAACTCTCTCTCTCTCTCTCTCTCTCTCTTTTTCTATGTGTTATCGATTGAGTGCGAATCTCCATTGAGAGCGTTCGCTATAAATAGAAAAAAAAACTAATAACGTGTAAGGTTTTGGTACAATTTATTATACGGTATACAACATAAAGGTCAGTGGGGTAACTCGAAATTAAAGTCGAAATCATTACTAAATTAGTTAATAATCAAATCGATGTTCATTTGGGATTACATAATTTATCAAGGAATAGTAAAATTCGGCTTAAATTTAATAGACAAAAATTGATGTTACTTGGCTTATAAAGTTCTGTAGGTGTACTGTGTATTATACGTAAAGAAATATTCCGTGCGTTAGATCAATATTAAAATATTTTCGTTACAAAATTTATTTTTGTGAAAATTTTTATATTGTAGAATTCTAAGCATAATTTTGTCTATAAGTAAATCCGAACTCTCGTAGTAAAAATTTGATCAAATCTAAAACATTATTATTTATTTGGTGGGAATAAAAGTTTTAATCCATTAATGGTAGCCATGACCCACATGTTTCGCTTGTTAAGAATACAGCAAAAACAATAAAAACTCTCACTTATTGAATAAATAAAGGTTGTAACGTTGTTGACCCTTAATTCGTTTCTCATTTAACAAATTGCCATTTGCCTTATGATGATTATGTAATATTCATAATTCAGTTTATTTACATCATAATTTTCATGATTAAATATAAAAATTAAAACGCCAACATTCATATAGAGATTGCAAGGAATGCTATATATAATCAGTTTGGTAAATTCGGGTTTTTCGAAATCAATTTAATTTGTTAAGGACCTGATAGCTGATGAATAAGAAGGCTTGGGAAGCAATAAAATATGGATATGGATTTGCCATTAGACCAATTACTTATAGTGCCACCTATTCGTTATAATTTTTTCCTTTGCCCCTTTAACACTTAAAAAGTGTAAGCCACTTTTTTAAAGATATGAAGTTTTAATTATGATTATTCAAAACTCAAACCCCAACATTTACATGCTTTTCTTTTAATAGATTATTAATTTTTAAAATTTGACCCCTTCATCTTTAAACGCATCCACAAAGTTAAGTAACAGCACCTAATTTATAAAAAATCAATATTTTTATACGCTCTATCAAATAAATATGGGTCGGTTAAAATAATCTTAATCAAATAGAATATGTTACCGTATCACTATTTTCTAGTTTCTCCCTCTACCTTCCTCCCTCTCTCCCTCCCTCTCTCTCTCTCTCTCTCAATTTTTATTTAAACAAAACAATCTAAATCAACAAATAAATCATTTTTAAGCATATTACACACAACTACAATTATAGATTCTTTCCTTTTATTTTTTTGGGTCGACACTAATTCGCATTAATGGGGTGGCTAGTAAAAAAAATTATTATTATTTAAATAAAAACATATTTTATATGAAATTCATCGATAAAATTATTAAAATTTTTTAAACACTCTATTGTAAAACTCTTTACTCATGAGGATTTAATAAAAAATTCTAACTAGAAATTTTTATCCTACCACTTACAATTAATACCATATATTATAAAGAAAAATTGGAGAAAATTATAGAAACTTTTATAACAAAATTAAATGACTATTGAAATAATACAAAGTTTTAAAATTATTTAGAAAAATATTGTTGTTTTTCTTGTTTATTTATTCTTGAAATCTTTTCATTGTTGTTACATTAACAGTTAAATAATTTTAACATAATATTGAATAATTATTAATATCTCCGACTGTACAAATAATATCAAAATTCCTGTCTCTAATAATAAGTTTTTTGCGCAAATCAATATGAATATAAATTATACGATGATTACCAACATTTTTCTCCGCTCTTTTCTAAAGAAGCAGCATAGCAACCGATTCTCATTTTTATATTTTGGCAGCAAACTACAAGTGGCCCGTAACACAATTTGTCAATTAATTATAACATTTAATTATTATTCAAGATGTTAAGATAATATGATGCATTGATGCTTAACTGTTGCAAAATTACAATTAAAGTATAAATTAGCAAAAAAATAATTACAGAAAGTTCACATCGATGTTTAAATTAAATATCATTGAAGGTACACGAGAACAAATCTACAACAAGCTCGATACGGTCATAATATCTGACTTTGCTATTTTAATTTTTGTAAGTTTATGGTCGCTCGCTTTTTTCATTCGCTCGCTCCCATTATTTTATATAGCGGCATATGCCACTTTAAGTTTTGATATTTTAGCCGAAATTCCCCTATTTTGACTAGATTTTGCGACCTTTTTTTAGATTAAAAATCCATGTTTTTACTGCAAATAGCGGCATATGCCACTTAAATTATTAATCAAATTTTTGTCATTTTAGCTTAGTTTTGCCCATTTCGGCCAGATTTTTGGTAATTTTTTACCATTTTGAGTCTGTAAGTCAATTTTTTACAGTAAAAACCGGCATATGCCACGTTTATTATTAATCAAATTTTGTCATTTTAGCCTAATTTTGCCTATTTTGGCTAGTTTTTCGGTAATTTTTTGCCAATTTGAGTCTGAAAATCACTATTTTTATGTGAAAAACCGGCATATGCTACTCAATTTTTATTCTTAATTTTGGCCATTTTTGTCTAAATTTGTATATTTTGGCCGTTTTTTGGTCTTTTTTGCTATTTTTAGCCTTAATTTTGCTATTTTTACATGAAATAGTGGCATATGCCACTCAATTTTTAACCTAAATTTTGGCTATTTTTATCAGATTCATGCCTATTTCGACACAATTTTGTCCCTTTAATGCCAATTTTAGGAATACTTTTTGTATTCTTGACCGTATATTTTGTCCTTTTTTACTTAAAAACCCCTTAATTAGCATAAGAAATAGGTCAAAATCCCTATATTAACATAAGAAGTTGGTGAAATCCCTTTATTACAGTAAAGATAAAAATCCCTTAATTAACGTAAGAGTGTACACAGACCGACTGACTCACAGACAGACAGACAGAATAGTCAAATCCATATATCTGACAAATTTGCAGTCAGATAAAAAATTTATATATTTAGTACTTGTGCACTTATTTTTTGTCATTATACTTCACTACACACCTTTAGTAGTCATGGGAATTATTGAAGACATGACATTTTTTAAAGAAAATCATATGAATTTATTTATCATAAATAATTTACTCACTTTAGCCTGGATTTAATCGGCAAAAAATAAACAGGATATTACACTTCAAAATAATATTAAACCAGAAATTTTATAAGATTATTCTTCAAAAAAGAAATCATTAATTCAGTTGTTTATTAAAAATTCTGATTCTAAGCGAACCCTCTTGAAATTAAGATATTAATATAAAGGATCCAATATTTTATTCTAACCACAAAACATTTTTCTAAATGTCGCAGGCATAATATATATTCTTTCATATTAACGCCATTCACAATCTTTTCAGCGAGCATTTTGATTTGGTTAACTTTCTATCTCAGGCTTACAATACTTTAACAAAAAATTAGATGAAGGAATTTAAAGCGAAAGTTTATTTAAAGCCATAAATAGGGACATAGTTTTTTAAGAATACTATTGACCCATATTTCTTTTCTAAGACAAGTTTTATGATTCTTATCGATCCGATTACGTTCCTTTTGCCTGAATTCTGTTTGCCAGATAAACGAGTGAGACTTAAAAAACTTTGTTCTTAAAACTGAAGAAAACAACTGTTTTACTCTTTTAATTTTGTGTTTTAAACATAATAAAAATATACTTAATAGTGTAATAATAAATAATACAATATTTTAGACAATTTTAATAACAAATTTGTGCGAAAGATTAATAAAATTGTTAATTCAATTATTATCATACGAATTGTTTACTATGGAACTATTGAGTAAATTTCTAACATTTTAGTTATAATTATACTTTATTTTCAGGCATATTGAAAAATATGAGAGAGAATTCTTACAAATGGAATGTAATATCAATCCAAACCATCAATTCTATGCTGGCTATAACTTTACTCTAAACATATGTTATCTATTTGTTTCATATATCTTACTTTAGTTTAAATTTTCTTATTTGATTTTTAAAACTAAAGCAAACTAAATAAAATAATAAAATCCACTTTTAGTCTTTCTCTATTTTTCTTTTCCGATATCCATGTAAAAGAAATGTTTATCTGAAAAGTAAGTTAATAAAACATAATCCTATAAGCAACCTCTAAACAGGTCACTGCATGTATAAAAAACGGAAAACAAACATTTTAATTGAAAAGCGGCACTGAGTCCGCGCTAGTATTACGGAATTGGGAAATCTTGAGATTTGCGAACAAATTTAGTGCAGCAAAACTAAATATGGCTTAAAATCGAAATCCCATCAGACATTAGCTCACCATTGATTAAATTTCCGTTTCACGTTTAAAATAATTAGTAATTAACATATACTCGCTAAACATAATTTATTCGTTAGTTTGAGATCCATTAAAACAATTTAAACATTTTAATGGCTATATTAAATTATTGAAGCTGAAAAATGATCGGAAAAATTTATTTATTGATCGCTTCTAAAGTATAGACTTATATAATTATGACTGCAATTTAAGATAACATAAATCAAACGAATTTTCAACTTTTTGCGGCATAATTACGATCATTATATACAAACATGTGGTAACATGTTATGCATTTAATCAAGAATCGCTTGATTACTTCATTTTGTAATATTATTTATTTCAAAAGATTTTTGTATTCTGTATAAAACTATTTGTGGACATCAAAGGATTTAATTTTGTGTTTCTAAATGCAAAGATTTTATGCTACTGTACAGTTAATTCAATAAAATTAAATCCATAATTCTTATTTTAATAACTAATATCCTTGTTTTTAAATAAGCATAGCTACTAATGAGTTATGAAAATAGCATAAAGTTGTTTACTACAATCAGTTTTACATTAAATTCGCAAAATATATATTCAAGAAATTATTAGACACAAATTTCATAATATACAAGGTTTGGCATAAAATATGTTACATAATAATAATTATTATTATTCTGCACAGTTGATAAAGTTTCCTTTAAAAACGTTATGTCATCGCTGTTAAGCGAACATTTATTGTAAAAAAATGTGAAAGTAATATCATAATGTTATTGAATATTAAATTAGTTTGGAATTAGTAATGATGAAAAGTGCATTATAATATCTTTTATTCGGTCACTACACACTACGAAACTAATTTTTAAACCTTAAACCTTTTGTTCCTAATGATTGTCGCGTTTTGGCCGAAGAAATGTTAAAAACTGTTTATATGTTTGTGGTGCCTATTTTTTCTGATTGTAAATTTTAAAATTTAATTCATTCGCGGTATTAATAAATTTCAAAAGGCTAAAAAGGATTTTTATATTACAAAGAGAACCAAAAAATTATATTTTCAGATGTCAATAAAAAAATCATAGCTTTGTCATTGCAAACTTCTTACTTTGTATGAGAATTAAGGTAAAGTCTATAGCACTGGTAATAATGCTAAATTAAAATTTTGTGTGTTCGCCACATAGAATAATTAGGTTTACAGGGTTGAAAGCTTTTAGAGATCTAATGCTTTAAATATTGTTCATCAAATATATTAAATATTCAAATGGAAATCAAATTATCTTACCTTTAATGATACATCTATACTATGGTAGAATTTTGTAGAACATTAAGACAACTTAGTTTTTTATCGACAAAATAGTTAAATCAATAATTTTTAATATTATATTATTCAATACTATTAATTACATTATCCTCTGTCTAAAAAAGTTTCGATTCAAACTCCATAATCGAGTTTAATCGTCACAAAATTAAAAAATCAATAGCTATAAAGAATTTACATAAAAACAAATCGATTAATTTTCTAACGCAATACAAATTATATTTTCTTAAAATACTCCGAATAGTAATCTGGCAGTTATATGTAGGTGTGAAATATTTTGGTAAAGTCTCTGAAGAAATAAATAGTCACACTTTCATATTCTAGTCAATGAAAAACATAGACACTGCACATAATTGGGTCTAATGCACAGCAATTTATTAAAAATGACAACCAGTTATTTATTACTCAACCCGAAAAAATTCGCAACAGATCTCTCAAGCCATTTACTACAATGTACAAAAAAAATCAGGTAAAATTGAAAAAAAAAGTTTTATTTGCTATATAAACGTGAAAAATAGTAATTTTTTTTGAAAAATAAATAATTTAGTTTGATGAAATTATTATTTGTTTAGTATGTTTATTTAAGGGTAGTTTAAAATTGTGGATTTTGTACAATTATTGTTATTTAATAATCAATATCATTCATTATTCTCTCAACTCTGTTTCATTGCCAAAATATTAATAATTGAATAGCAATATATTGTCATTAATAGTGATGAACATTTGATAAATTGTGTGATACATAGAGCTCACAGATAAAATATTTTGTAATGCTTTATTGATACTGCATTAAGAAGGTCTACAATTCACAGTGAATTTCACACATATATATACATCACATGAACAAAATTTAAAGATATCTAGTTATAACTAAAAAGTGTTTTTTAGAAAACTCAAACCGATAATTGAAAAAATAAACCAAACGAAACCAAACCGATAACAGTACAGATTAAACCCAATCAACCCATTAATAAATCAATAAATCATTACAGTATTGTAAATTTTGTATTAATATTCCATATTAAATTTACTGAAGTTTCCTTTTGTAATAATTCAATGAAGCATATTTTATTAAAAAAAAAATCAATGATTTTTATGAAGGAAAAATAAAATTTTTGGTTTATTATTACACAAAAAAAATATTTATAAATTCAAAAAATTGTTATTGATTTTAAAATGATTTTATGTCCTTTCTTGAAACCAAACCAACCAAATATAAAAAAATGGAACCAATGAGAACCATTATAAACCAAATCAATAACAAGCACCTTTAGTTATTATCATTGTATATTACTAATTTACATGTGATTTTTGGGAAATTTCCTGATTTTCACACGACCACCAAAATTCATTAAAATTGGTATTAACAACCAAATATTATAAATAATCGTTTTTGAAACCAAAAATGCCTTTATATGCATAAAAGAATAAAATGGTATAAAATACGAGTACATTTTAAAGTTATTTTTTTATTGTGCAGTATATTATAATTGTAAGTTTAAATCACTTTTAATGCAGATGTAAATGTAGGTGTAAAACAGCCTAAATCCACATTTAAAACACATCCTTAAAAAGATAAATAAAAGCAACTTTTAAGAAGTTTCCTGGTTAATTAGGGACTTATAACTGGGGAAATCAATTGTTCTTAAGTGAAATAGTTTTTCTAGTCAGTTTTGGTAAAATACAAAAAATTTTATAACTAAATTCAAACAAATTTCAAATAATAATAAGTAGAGTTTCGAAAATCATTAGAAAAAAACGATGCAAAATCGTTTATTAATCGTTAGAAAAAATTGTTAGAAAAAAATTATTGATTTGACTCCAAAAATTTTAAAAAAGTGCAGGTCCTTCAAAAACTCAACGAATTTGAATGGCAATATTTTGAGCTTTGTGGATTAAAACTTTTCGAAAATTTTTTTATAATATTTTTCCAGTGAAATACAGGAAAATAAGACCCCACTTAAAACTTATCGGATTTAATCGACAATTTTTCGGATTTTACCGACAATTTTAACCAATTTTTAAAAAATTGAATTCGTTAGAATTTAATAAAATCGTTAGTTATTTTTAAAACTGTTAGAATCGTTAATTAAAATCAACATTTTTTGAATTATTAAAGATAAAACACAACTTTAGTATAGTCACCAATATGTTTTAGAATGGTTTAAGCAAATCGTTAACGATTTTCAAAACCCTAGTTATAAGGTTCAAAAATCAGGTTAAAATGAAAATATATAATTCGAACCTTAAGTGCATCAGCGGATAATGGAAGTAGTATTATAGAACACGCATACTGTGTAAACAGATATTATGCCGTTTTGTAAACTATACAACTTTATACGGAAATTCTATTAAAACATTACAAAATAATGGTTGGGAGCGAACGAAGTAAATGCGCGACCATATACTAACTTTACAAACAAAGATATTATTACCGTATCATCGAACATATACTAGACTAGTAAACGGGTACAAGTTTGTCGGGTGGGGTCGGTTCGGGCTTAAACTTTTCGAGTAAGGGTCGGGTTCGGGTTTTAAAATTTTTATTACAAAACCTGACTTTCATAAAAAAATACGAAGATATGAGCAAAAATTTAGGAAATCTTTTGCCATTTTTAAAAATAGAACTTTTTTTATACTAAATAACAAATATTAGTTGTAAAACTACTAAAATATATATTTTATGGTTTTGGTAACTTTTGCTGCATCCGTTGAAATTATCCCAGTTGTTTGCGTGTGTTGCTATGTATATAATGGCTGCGCACAACAAAACAACACAAAAATAATACATTGAATTTAACTTATAAACCAGGGATGTTAGGCGCCGTGCCACTTTTGCCAGTCTGCAGCAAGCAACGGAAAAAGCGCAATTGCTTTAATTTTAGACAAATTAAATTTTTAAATCTGTCTATAGTCTATTGAAAATGAATAGTTACAATGATTATGTAACTAATATTGTAACTATAAAACGAGTGCTCTGTCTCCTTACTTGCTGTAGACTGGCAAAAGTGGCAGTGCGCCTAACATCCCTGTTATAAACACATACTCCTACCCATACAATTATTTAACAATATTTTAGGCGCTTTTAGTTATCATACTGTTGATTTTATAGTAAATTTGTATTTAATAGTTAACAATTAATAATATAAAAATATATTAAAATTAAATAGTTTCATATTGAATGAATTATTAGATGTCACTACTGGAGGTAGCAGCAAAAGTTACTATAACCAATTTGCGAAAAATTATTAACATTTGCTTAAGATGGATAAACGGGTCGGTTCGGGTTCATCTGTCTCGGGCACGGGTCGGGTTCAAACCTGTCGGGTTCTGAATATGCTATCGATTTACTAGTCTAATGAGAAACATTGTAATACTATGGAATACTATGTACAAGAATACAAGAAACTAACTACAGGGGCATACAGTACTATCCAGTGACAGTAACAGTACAATACTTTCCGTATATACGTAATAGAGTATGCTTTCCAAAAAAAAATTTGATATCTAATTGTAGTCAAATACTGTACACCTGAAACACTATCCATTTCAATCATAAAATAGTTTTCATGGATCAATCAATTCATGGCGCAATTGTTATCAGTTGTGATGAAAATATGAATTCAAAATCATTTATAGAAAGTAAGTTATATTAACGTTAATGTTATGATCTAATAATCATATAACGGTATATCATAGAATTGATGACCACAAACACAAACACAAATATTGAGATATTAGCGCACGAATTATCATTTGGCAGTAATCATTCAGTTAAATGTTACGAATGGAATGTCGACAATAAATATTATTCCAGCAAAATTCACTTTTTCGATACACAAACGAAAAATCTGGTGAGTTTAGAGTTTTGCAATAGCGTTCACGCGGTCATCATTTACTTCGACAGTCAAACTGAATCTAGTTTTTCAGCGGTCAAGTCGTGGATGCCTTTTCTTAATGAATTCGAGTTAGAAATACGTTTATTAGTTTGTGATACAATAACGGATACCTCTTCGGTGACCAGATTATGCGCTCAACAGTGGTGTATCGGAAATCAATTTGAATTAATTGAATTAAGTGAATCTAATGAAGACAGCGATACTCAGTTTTGTGGCGTCAATTGTGTTAATGGCGTTAATCGTATAAAGCAAGCATTACAGGCATATATGTGGCCAAACAGCGTATTAAAAAGTTCACATCAATATACACCTTCGAAAAAATTCAAACATTTAATAAACAACGATATTATTGACAGCATTAGATGTGACTCAGAAAATGCTGAACAAACTAATACTTCATTGTTATCGCCAGAATGTAGCGATCAATGCCATCATAACATTGATTCATTGAATTTCGATGAAATGGACTCATTTGAGGATTTATTCACAAAATTTAATGATATGAAAATTAAAGCTTCACTTTTAAATGACAGCGACAGACGTGTATATGCGGAGAAAGTAGCACTTGCTTTCTGGAAATCCATTGGAGGTGACGATGATGGTCAGGATGGACTTATCAATGATGATGATGTGGACGGCAATGTTGATCCCGATTAGAGATTAACAGACTCGCATCAATTCCATTCAAATAAACCACTATTAATTTTATCAATCAAAACAAGTTTAATATGTAAAGAAATTGGTCGAAATAGATTAAGGATTTTATAAGGTAATGGACAAAAGTCTTTGACACTCAAAAAATTAGTGAACAACTTGTTTGTTCACTTCTTGAACAATCAATGAACTTGATTGCCAGTAATAACTCGTAAGTGAATTATTAATCACTAAAGTTATTAAATTTTTTCAAAAAAAAATTCCTGCCCAACAATATGGACAGTCTCTCGAAAAAACGTTTTCAAACTTTTTCAAAATATAGGGTCCGTAAAACTTAGTTACCTGAAAAAGTTAATCTATAAAATCTAAAAATATATCATTACCGTATATTTTAAAGTAAGGGTTTCTCAAATAAAGTAAATTCAAGGACACTCGTTGCTAAATTAAAATTCAAAACAGTTATCGTTGTCTTTTTTTTTGGTTAAAGCTTAAAATTCAATTATTTTAAATCCTATAAGTTTGAGCATAAAATTTTGTGAAAATTTGAAAATAACCAGAGTTTCATTTTAAGTAAATTATTTTTATTATAAGAAAGATAGCAATTTATTATGATTTAAAATTATTAAATTTGATATAATAGAAAAAGATGGATTATATCTAAAATTTAAATAGATTATATGAAATACTAAAATGTTTTTAAAATAGTTTTTCAAGAATAAAAAGTTAATACATCGGTTTGATTGCCTCTAATAAACAAAAATGGAGGCATATTGTGAGTGAGAGTTTCGAGCCATGCCATATACATCGGAGCAGAACATGTGCCTCTTCGTGGCATTGGAAGAGTCATTACTATTAATGTTGCATCAGTTGAATGTTGGCAAAGCAATTCTCTTAGTCTAATGTGGCGATTAGTTTTTTCTCTTAATGCCAGAATCTCTGATTCGCTGATTTCGATTTTTTTCTCTCTTTCGGGTTCGCTTTCTGTTTGTTCGTCGCAATCTTCAACTCTCCACTTAGCAATTAAATCGTTAAAAGCTTGTAAGTTATTTTGTTGAGGAGGCTTAACGAGATCAGCGATCATAGTGACATGAGAATAATCAATTCTAAATTTGCTGAGAAGCGCAGCCATATTTCTCTCTTCCTTATCCAATTCGCGTTTACTATTAGCCAACGCAAATATTCTTAATTTACAATCTCTCCATTGTTTTCTAGTTGTTAGTAAATACGGTATCAATAGAGTAAGCCCTCCATCATCATAGAGCCACCAAACATCAATTGAACCTTTCTTTTGTTTTCTTTTAAACTGATTTACTGATTCTAACATATTTCTTGGCACATTGAAAGATTTTTGGCTTAATTGTATATTATTGTCGGATAAGTATGGCTTTCGTGGAGTTGATGCCAATGATGAAGAGCTATCACTTTTTTCAGATTCATTATCGATGTCTACATGTATATCACTTTTTGAGATGTTTGTTACAGCGCATGATTTATTGAGAGATAGAACGGATGTTCTATTTTCTGCAAAAGATTCTATAATTTCAGTTATTTGACCATATCTTGAATAATCTAAACCATTTGGTAAACGAAGAATTCCAAGAGCAAAATATTTGTCAAAAATATTGTGAATGGCTTCGAAATAATCAATTAATTCTTCTTCATTACATGATAACCAATCATCTTTAAATCCCATTAAAATCATATTAGGCTTTAACTTTCCCATACCAGATAACTGAATCAAAGAGTTAACACCTTTAGAAAATGATGATTCTTCTATCAAATTGTAAAATCCTTTAATGTTTCGTTTAGAGAGCCAAGCATTTGCTTCTTTTATGAGATTTTCTCTTGATTTTTGATTGAGAGGCATATTTTCGATATGACCACATATAAGTAATCCAATTTTTTTGACAATACAATACGCAAAGTCAACTAATGGCGGTCTTTGATATGGATTTGCGCAAAGAACAAGAATCTGTGGTCTATAATTTTTAACGTGATCGGGAACAAAGTTTAATTTATATACTGATCGAAGTGCAGACAAATATGTTTGAGCCTGAGTCGATGAGCCCCAATTGACGTTTGGCTTTCTTCGAAGTATATACAAATAAATTCCCAAAATGAGTACAAAAGTAATTAATGCGGCCGACCAGTGACCAGAAAACATAACTGATAATGAAAGCAAACTTCCCAATAAACTGATCCATTTGTTGTAATATTTAAATGATGGCCTAAAACCTGGAGATTTAGCGAATGATGCGTGAAAGCATGAAAAATTAATCAAACAATATGCACCCAAAAAAAAATTTGTAATTATCGGTGCAATTAAATTTAATCGGCCAATAATGCAACAACAAAGAGATATTCCATATGCCAGTAAATAACTTCTTCGGGGCTCATTATTTTTACCATATCCTTTACCAAAATAATGAATATACGGAAAAACTTTGTCTTTACAAATAGCTTGAAATACTTTAGGAGCGCTTACAAGGCTGGCTAATGCTGACGACAATGTTGCCGCAAACATACCTGCATATATAAGCGGACCAAATAATGATATTAATTCCATTACTTGATAATCATTATGAAGACCATATTGGCAGTTATATAAGATATTTATGCTACAATTCGTTATTAAAGATACTGCTGAATCTGAATTGCTCGCATTATATAAATCTATTAATCCATTTGCGTCGCGAGTCATTACTGAACCGAAAATAAATGCATATATTAAATACGATGAAGAAGTGATTGCTATGGCTAACAGTGAACCAATTGGTATACTATGTTGAGGATCTTTAAGATCACCCGATATATTAGCGCCAGCAAGCATTCCAGTGGCCGCAGGAAAGAATATGGCAAATACCGAAAAAAATGTTTCTCCTCTATAATCAGGCATAAAATTTTCAACTATAAGAGTAAAGTTCCATCCAATATATCCTTTGGACATTTTTTCTTCGGTCGGAGGAATAAGCGCTCCAATAAGAAAATCTAGCATTGATACTAATAATATAACCAATAGAACTATTTGAGCTTTTGATTCCCATTGAGTACCAATTAAAGCAATACAAAGTAATAATGTAATTGTAATGCAACTTATTATTCTTAAATCATTTATGCCTGCGTCAACAATTTGAATATTGTATACGTCTAAAACATCCTGAAACGCTTCTGCAAAACCTACGCTATACATGGAAACTGCCACAGCATTTGCTAACGAAAATATAATACCAATAGATCCACCAAATTCTGGTCCTAAACTTCTACTTATCATATAATAAGTACCACCACCTTTCACCTCACCATTAGTGCAAATGGCGCACATGGATAATGTTGTAATGACAGTGACAGCAGTGGATAACCCAATAATGAGAAATGTGTTGAGAATGCCTGCCTGTCCAACAACCCATGAAAGTCGAAGGAATAGAATAACTCCCCATATGTTTAGCATACACCGAATTAAAACGCCTTCAATCCATCCTAACTTAACGCTACCATCTTTTAACGGTTGTTCGTGTGATATTATCTGATACTTTTTATTTCTCACATCGCGATGAATGGTATTCTGCAATCCATGTAATTCATCGAGAGTTGGTCTTCGCATATGCCCGTGAACTGAGAGAATATTTCTATAGTTATCCACACGTGGAAGCGCTTCTCGTGTATAGTATCGCAAACTTTTCAGATTTTTTGAGTCATACGTGTTGGTATAATCGATGGATACTTGTTTCTGAGTTAATGGAGAGATCACATCATAGTCGTTGTCATTATCAGTATCAGCCACTTTTGCCACTTGAAATCGCGAATGACTTTGATTTTGGTCATTATTGCTTTCCATTAAATCATAAATAATCAATATATAACTTAAAACTAATGAATAACTAAATAATATTTCGCATAAATCATATTAATTCGTCAATCAAATTGATGCCAAATTTCCAATCCGGTATTTCTACATCTATGCATCTATACATCTACACATCAGTACATCTACAACTCGCAGACTATCACAACGCCTCACTACTGACGAGTGAACATTTTCTTAATACTACATAACAATTATATACCGGTATATCTTACAGTTTATCTGCACATGTATTCACAAGTTCTGTTTTATTACCAGTATCCGGATATATGCATACTTCCATATACACTAAGTGCATAACAATGCATTAAACTTCAGTTTTTCGCTTTGCATCTATATATTGAAGATTTCGAAAATAGATGCATATTTCAATAATTTTAAGATATAAATTGAAATAATTATCACTATTTTTTATTGCTCAGTTGGAAAATCAGGTATAAACATGATGGAACTTTGCATCTGAGAAAAAAATTTGTTAGAATTATTTAACTTTATCACTAGTGAATTTTTAAAAAAAAGGTCTAAAACTAATGTAACAAGTTTTTGCCAAAAATACAATAAAAGTTTTAAATTCATCATGGGTTCTTCATTTTGAAAGCATATTTTGAATTAAAAAGAAGCCATTTAATTTAAAATTTCTTAAAATGACATGTTTTCCAACTTTAATGAGCTATAGTAAAATTTTTATCAGTTTTTAATGCATATAATAGAGATTTTTAGTGCATAAATGCATGCATATTTATTCAGTTTTTACGTGCATATTATCCGTATGCTGTTTATTACAAATACGGCGTCAAAAAGGCGGCTATAATTAGCTTAGTCGGCAATAAACCTTTTGATAATTATCTCCGACTTGTGATGTAAAACAGATTATAATTCACATGATTCTACACCTTTAATTAATCAGTTTAATGTTTTATGTTCAATGCTTAAACTTTTATTTGACTATTTTTACAATTATTAGTTTAAAATAAGAAATTACGTTCAATCATTAGCTGGTTATGAACGAATAGCTGACTCCAGTCATTGAATATAATGTTCATAATCACTCGTAAATACTTTACTATTGTGGTGCGTTCACAACAATCGCACGCAACAAATATTATAGAAATTAAAAATTACTCTTTATAAATAACACTATTTATGTGTTTTATACTTGTACTCCGCATTAGCACTAAAGTATACGAGTAAAGGTCACATTATCAGATCTACTTGCCATCCCTATCCCCGTACATACACACATATACAGTATGTATGCGTAAATACACGCGGATATGAGGTAACTCTGACTAAAGGATGACACAGAATACTCTATCGTATGTCATTGCTCACAGGTTAATCCTCAGACAGGCTCACACTACACCACAAATAGTCGGCTCTTTATAAATAACAAACAATCGGCATTATCCAGAGATAATATGCGTATACTTGCATTGTCTTATTTAACTTGAGTTAATGTCTCAAATATTGCATTATTTTTATGCAACTAATTTATTTAAAACAAGAGTGAATAAAAGTTTTAAATTTGAGATGATTGAAACTATTTTAATATATTTTAAATTAGTATTAGTGAATCGGTGATACGCGGACCTCTTAGACTAATGACTAGGGCAGTGAAAATCGTTAATTAACGATTGAACAAAACTCTTTTAATTTCTATTTAAAACCGAGTTATTAATCCATTTAAAACTTAAATTAATGAAATTTAAGTAAACGAATTAAACGATTTTTGAGATATCAAACGATATTTGAAATATTCAACGATTTTTAGAATTTTAAAAGATTTTTCAATTTTTTAACAACATTTAATAATTGGTACTGAATATAACTATTTAGAAAAATACAGATTTAATTTAATTTACTTCAAACTTTGTTAATTTCAGAGAAAAAGTTAGGCTCTGTTGATGTTTCGAGATCTTTTTGAATTATAAAGCATTTTTAGAAACAATTAAAGCTATTCAATTAATACAACATTAAGTCATAGGCAATCGTGTATTAAAAATTACCAACTAAAAATTAAAGTTTTTCAAACGATTTTTTTAAACGATTTTCGACATTTTTATCAAATGATTAGTAAACATTTTTGCACCTTTTTCTAACTATTTTCACTGTCCTACTAATGACTATAAGTTATAATATGAATCATATTATATGATAGTAGAACCCACTCCAGTATAACGGATATTATTGGGCGTTATGGTTGTCATGCGCTACAAAACCAACAAATGAGAGTAAAGATTGTTTGATTTAAATATTGCTTAAACTTTGATCATTGATATCTTATATTGGTATACCGAATACAGTATCGTATTGATTGAATTATGCGTCCAATGTATGTATAATTAGCCAATAATTTAATCAATTCATTTATAATAATGGTTATCATATATCTATATAATGTAGTCGTCAATTTCAAACAAAGACACCACAAAAGAAGTCAACACAACCGCCACCAACAAAACCCAAACCAATACTCAATCACAATAATGCGGACAAACAACCCGTTGAAGTGTATTGTCGATTACGACCCATCGCTAATTTCAGTAATTTGGTTGCCATTCGTCGACAAAGCGATAACATAATTGAATTGAAGTGTCCGTCACAATCGAAATCCAGTTTGTATTACAGGTTTAAGTACGTGTTCGACGAAAACGCCACACAACAGCAAGTATTCGATAGCGTAGCGCTTCCATTGGTTAAACAGTTGATTAATGGCCAAAATGGTAAGATTACCATATAAATACTATTACATATACCATATTAACTATTGATTCAATATTGTATTGGCATAGGCTTACTATTTACATATGGCGTCACTTCTTCCGGCAAAACGTATACAGTTGTGGGAAATGCGCAAAATAGTGGTATACTTCCGCGTTGTTTGGATGCGTTATTCAATTCTATAAATAGAGTTCAAGTTCGTAAATATGTGTTCAGACCCGATGGACAAAATTATTTTAATATACAATCAACTCCCGATGCATTACTTCAATGGCAAAGTGAGAGAAACAATCCTCAAACCCCATCAACGCCTGCTGTTCAGTCAAAAACCCCAAGAAGTGCAAGAAAAAAAGAAGTTAGTGACGAAAATAATTGGGAAAAGAGAGTAAAGGATGAAACGATTATCGATGATATTAATTGTGATCATAATTATGCTGTGTTTGTATCATATGCCGAAATATACAACAATTATATCTACGATTTATTGGATGATAGTCTTGACTCTCTCAAAATGTCTCGTCAGCCACAATCGAAAGTTCTCCATACAGATAGCAGAAGACGCGTATACGTATACGGAGGCACAGAAATAGAGGTTAAGAGCGCTGAAGAAGCTTTCGAATTGTTCATTAAAGGCGTTCGTCGTCGCCGTATGGCTCACACAAACCTGAATACAGAGTCGAGCAGATCGCACAGTGTGTTTACAATTCGTTTGGTTCAGGCACCTCTTGATACCACTGGCACTGAAGTCATACAAGATGATCGCCTTTTAACTGTTAGTCAGTTGTCTTTAGTTGATTTAGCTGGAAGTGAACGCACTAATCGAACACAAAACACTGGCGAACGTGCGAGAGAAGCGGGAAATATTAATAATTCTTTAATGGCGTTAAGGATCTGTATCGATGCCTTAAGAGAAAATCAACGAAATGGTACCAATAAAGAGGTTCCATATCGAAACAATAAACTAACTCATCTGTTCAAAAGCTATTTTGAAGGAGAGGGCAAAGTAAAAATGATTATATGTGTGAATCCTAGTGCTGATGATTACGACGAAACATTAGTAATTATAAACAATTAAATATCAATTATTAAATGTTCATTTATTCTTAACTCATTCTTATTAGCATGTAATGAAATTTGCGGAACACACTCAAGATGTATTGATAAATAGCGGCGCAAATCCATTCTCACGTTTTAACTTGAGAGAAACTGTTCCCAAAATCAATGATTTTATTTTTACGGGAATCGATTTGAATACAATTAATATGTTTGGTCCTCCACTACCAAATGTTTATGTATAATAGAATTACTTTAATAATTGCGCGTATAATTGCATAATTTGTATTTGTAATAAAATTTAGCTGCAATACCCCGACGATGAGAAAATTTTTCCTGAATGGCTTGAATGCATCGAAGCTAGAAAAGCAAATAAAGAATTAAAGTTTGAAAAAGTTAAGAAATGCCGTAAGTTTTTTTTATAGTTTTCAAATCAATAAGTTTTTTAATATTTTTTAAAAATTGTATTAGAGTTAGAATTTAGACAAAGACTTGCGGAAATAGATCGCGAAGATTTAATCCTTAAACAACAAATCAATATAATGCAAATGGATTTGGATGCCAGAGAGTGTCAAATCAAAAATTATGAAAATAAATGTTGTCAAACTGAGAGATTACTTGAAACCCAATTGAGAAAAATATCCGAACTCGAACGAAAGTCGACATCATTAGAGAATGAATTGGATGAAAAACAAAGATTATTTAGTCAATTAGAGCTCGAAAAGGAGAGAATGAAATCAAAAATGAGAGAGAAATTAGATTCAGAAAGAGATCGATTGAAGAATCTATTCGAAAGATTATTGGCGGAAAAACAAGCGCAACTTGAAAAGGAACAGTGCGTATCGAAAGAGAAAATGCATTTGGTTAAGGAAATACTGAATGCGGATAACACTAATTGGGAATTCGTTAAAGAGCATCGCGAAAGTTTGTATCCCATAACTAATACTGCGAGCGGTGATCCAATTGGTATTGATAGTCAAGCCAGCACTCAAACTCCAAATCATATTCTCAAAAGGAAATCGGAATATGATGTGCAGCCATATGGGACGCCATACACAATGAAATCGAGTACACCTCAAACCATTAATACCAATGTTGGTGATAATTTCCAATTACACAATCCTCCGCCAGTCATTAATCCCAGACATCGGCGCTCACTTTCCAGCGGTAATGAAAAGTGGATCGATCACAGACCTCCGGGTACACTCGATTTGGGAACTGTGTTGAGGCCTAAAATCAAGAACAAAAAATCGGTTTCCAATCTTAAAGGGTTTGATATTTTAAAAGATGCGTCAAAGTATGCGTTAACTCATCACGAAGCGGATCATCGCGGACACGTAGAAACACATGTTTATAAAGGAGAGGTTATTCCGTCCAGCAGTGGCGGCGCACAAGTTATTTTTAACGATGTGGAAACATTGAAACAATCATCTCCTCCTATTCGGTAATGTTATTATCTATTTTTTAATACCATATACCGTATTAATATAAATTATTACAATTTATTAATAGTAAGAGAACAGTTAGTGATACTCGACTGATGTCACCGCCGCTCGAATCAAATCAGGTTATTATAGAAGCAGAACTCCATCCGCCAGTCATTAATATGCCAAAGTAAGTCATTCATTTCTTTAGTATTTCAATTACGTTCAATTATTGTTATATTTAACAGGAGAAGTCGTCGTTAAAAGAAATTGTTTACAATAAAATATATATGAAGCACATCCGTACAGTATATCGTGATATCGGTATATTTAATATTTATAACAATTTTGTTTCGCAGTAAAGTTTGTTTTTAAGTATTTCAAACATTCCATTCCTATTTTAATTTACTATTGAAATAATATTTTATTGAATACTGTTTAAAACTGCAATATATTTCTTAAAAATATTTCTTTTAAATTTATTTTATATTTACATATTGCTGAAATATGATATTGAATATTACGCAATAAATGCACGCTCAATATAATTAAATGCGAAGGTTATATTTAAGCCAAATTCTCTATTAAATTTTTTGTTTCGCGAAATTATTTGGATTATTGAAAATACTTTAGTATACGGTATTGACATAGATTGTTATAGAATTGGTAATACAATGTGTTAGCATTACATTTCCTCTTGTTTCACACTAAGCTGATAGCTAGGGTAAGGATTTTCCTGGTAAATTCTGATTTTTTCCTTCGATTAAATAACTATTTGAATAAATGTGGTTTATTTTCCCGATGTTTCCCGGTTTTGCTAGTTTTTGGGAAAAGTTCCGTATTTGTACATTATTTCTAAAAAGTTCCAATTTTAGCTATATTTACCGTAACAAGAAATTTCTAAATATAGAACAAAAGCCTTAATTATTTCTTATGTAAGTCTATCTAAAGCATAGTCTCCGATCAAGTGGTAAATCAAAGTTTTTAGTTTTTTATATTCATTAGACGTCAATAGTTTGCAAAAGTGTACTATTAGTCTTTAACAAAAAAAAATTAAAATATAATAGTATAAATTGCGACAACAAATTTAGGAAAGACTTTTATCGACTAATAGAAAATTTTTCTGACTATTGTAGCCTAATGCATATAAAAACCAAAAACTTTGATTTACCTCGTGATCGGAAAGACTATGATCTAAAGTAGGAAAATATGGCGTTAATTGTTATATTTCTGGAAATATAGTTTTTAAAGTATCACATTTCTAATGTTGAACGCTTACTTAAGACGCATCTATACGAGTTTTGGTTAGTTTAATAAATATTTTTTGAGAAATAGGTAAAAATATATTTTAAAAAGGTTTCATAATATTCATTTTTGGAAATTATTATTTTTTGAGGGCAATAAAAATAAATTTTAGTTCCCTGATTCTATTCCCTCTTTTGGTAAATTTTTGTTCCCGGTTCCCGACCGTTTTGACTAGTTTTAAGTCCCGGAAAATCCTAACCCTACTGATAGCCTTACAATTTACGTACTAATTATCAGGGTGTCCCGGACATTGAAGGTCTGGAGGGGGTCTCATTTCGAATTTTTTCAAAGAGAGGGGGGTGAAACTCATCGGAGTTAAGCGACAATTTTTAAATTTATCGGCAAAAAAAGTGCTATTTTTTTGAAAAAATTGCTATTTTATGACTTCAGATTTTCATGTGGGGGGTATACCCTATCCAGACCCTCCCCTCAGGGACAACCTGCTAATTATTAGTAATAAGCATATTAGATGGTTGCCATAACTTAGAAACAGAAATTATTATGCCATATCGTACTGAATAAATGAGCAAAAGTCAGAAGCCTTCACATTCAAAACATAATTTCTTATAAATAGCGTTTTTAATAACATAAAACTACATTTCCACACCAACTCAAACATGTTCAGCCAAACACAAGGAGTAAATATTTGAGCACAGATAGTCAAAGAATTTTCACAACATTTTTATTATACCTATTATCTTATTTGGAAATCTTGAAACAGTGCTTGCTCTAATAAAAGATTGTTGCTAATTTTTATAAGCTTACAATCTATTTAATAAATTAAAATTTAAGGTAAATACTGTAAATTAAATTGTTTCATTTGATATTTTCAACAAACATCAGATAGAATGCCCAAAAATGTATAAATGTATTAAATAATTGTATTTGTTTAAATTTCAAAAAAATCTCAAAGACATTTGAACATTACTCCTCGTCACACGCAAGCAAACCCTAACCCTTTATCATTGAATATAAAAAAATGCGAGACATTGTGGTGTCGGTCACTATGTAGTAACCTTTGCAATATAATTGCTCAAACATTGCTGCTTACCAAATACGGTAAACTGTAGTTTACTATTAAATACTTTTGTTTGTTGAATATTTGATAATAATTAGAATTTGAATGTTACAAAAATCATGATATTTCGAAGTATGCGAATTCACTATATTTCACAATTTATGATACAAAAACGTTGTTTTAAGTATAAGCAAATTGCACAGAGTTTTTTATCGGACAAAGATTGTGTCAAAAATTTGATATCATCATTGACTGATAACCAGAGAAATTTGCTTTATCAACAATTGTGTGAAATGAATGCGAAAACGAACACGAATACGGCATCGCATAACGAATCCATCACACCTCCAACATTATCTCAATTAAGACACGTCTTTTTTCATCAATCGATACCTTTTATCGGGTTTGGATTTTTGGATAACTTTATAATGATAGTTGCGGGCGATTACATCGATGCTACAATTGGTGTGACGTTTAGCATATCAACGATGGCAGCGGCAGCTCTCGGCAACGCGTTATCTGATATCGCGGGCATCGGATCCGCATTTTATGTGGAAAAAGTAGCCTCGAATATTGGTGTGAAAGCTCCACAATTGTCTTTGATTCAATTAGAAATGCCACGAACTCGTTGGTCTATTCAATTAGGCAGAGCTTTTGGTGTTGCATTGGGATGTATTATCGGTATGTTTCCACTTCTGTTTTTGCCTGTTAAACATACCACTTCTAAAGCTCCACAAACAGCTACTTAATCGTTATTGTTAGCACACTATTGATTAATGTTTTTCATTTACAATTTATCCTTTATTATTAATTTTTATTATACAGTAATATTTATCTTCATTTGTTGATGCGTTGTCACAAAAAATATTAAATCTTTAATTTGAAAAACATACAATAAATGTTATCACGATTTTTTATATACAGTAAATTATACATAATTCAATGCATTAGAATGATTTTATTAAAATTTCATTTAAAAATAAAACTATTACTTGAATCATACGAGTTAGTTATATATATACGGTACATATTAAATATATAGACTGGGGTTTGTGCAGTTAAAGGTAGCCAACAAATAACAGCAAATAAAAATTACCTAACAATGCATTTTAAATTTAAAAAAAGTTAATTAACGCACGAATTAACAATAAAAGTTTTATTCTAACAGTGAAATTTTATTTATAAGTTACAGTTAAATGAAAACCTAACAAACTTATCCAAACCTAAACCAACCTTCTAAACCTACCAAACCTAACCCAACTTACCAAACCTATCCAAACCGCTTAAAGACATCGCTTTATTAGCAGTAAACAACAATAAACTTTTAATTAAATTTTTTCTGTTTTAAAAATGTTAATTTTTATTGTTTAAATTATGAATTGTTGTCAACCTTTATCTGCACAATACCCGCAGATAAATAATATTTTAAAACACAAAATTTTAAATAACCGATTAAAAAAAGAGCGGCAATCAAACGTTGAGTCCAAACATTGGGATCGTCTAACGTTTATCAGTCAACTCTAAAATAAAAATAATGTAAATATTTATTATTTAAATCAAAACTGTAATAAAAATTCGGAAAAAATTTTATTTTATTTTAAAACGCAAACGAACACTGATTTGTCATTGTAATTTCAAATAACACATTATTATAGATAGTGTGACCTAACAATTATTAAATGCAATTAAAAATGATAATTTTGCGAAATTTTCTGTAAATTTCAATGAAAAATTAGTTTTGCGTTGAATATTTAAAAATGCTATATTTAATAAATGTGTTAAATAAATGTGTTAATTTCCATAGTTTTATTCGCTAACAAATCAACAAAAAAAACTTTTCTTATTGTTTCATTTAAAAATTATTTATTAGAGACAACTTTAAAAATTTTAAATGTGAGAATGATTCAAAATTTCGTAATGAGTTTAATTTCAATAAATAAACTAATTTTATGAAATTTGCTCCTCATATCAATTTTCACTATAATCAATGAAATAAAATTCAAATGTCTTATTATACAGTGTATTGGGGTTTTAAAAACTTGATGTATTACTTATTTATTGACAATTGTTTTCTTAATATTTGATAATCGAAAAACTTGTAAAGAGCTATTTATATGAAAAATAACCTGAAAACGCATTTGGATATTGTTGAGTGAGTTTCAATTTTATAAATCGTATTCTATGAAACACAGAATCTAAATCTCGATGCATTTCAGCCAATTGTTGTGTATATTTGCGTATATCTCGACTCATATTATCGAATCTCATGACAGCCAATGCATTGCAGTTGATTAGCATTTCGTTGGTTTTTTCGAAGCGGCATAACCTAATCAATAGATCAATGCATTAGGACTAACCATAAACTCATATTCATATTGTTTATTACATGTTTCGCTGACAATCTATTATATTCGACACATTGGTTTCATTATTTAAATTGATTAGTGTTTCCAACACTTCGTTACGTGAATTCATTGTTGTGGTCTTATACAAACAAACTCAGTGTAAACATCTATTTTCATAAATCATTTTATATTTACCATGTGTTTCAAAATGATTAGTTGATTTCGGATTTACAATAATTTATAGAAATTCAAACTCATTCCAACTTTAGGATAAATTTTAGCTCAATTTTGAAAGGTGTGCTTATGTACCGATAGTATAACCAATGTCAATGTCAATCCGTCCGTCAGTCTGTCATTACATTAGCAGAAATAATGGCAGTTTATGCTACGATTTCTCATCTTTTAAATATTCGATTCATTCCCTTAAGCTTAAGATTTAAAATTTATGTATGAACTTATAAACTTATAAACCAAGCTTTGCTGTGTTCTTGTTTTGTTTAATTGATCACCTTTTTGAATAGAAATATTTTTAGCTCACTTTCTAGAAGAGAATTCGTATTTATTTAGCCATTATATTAAACCATTTTTGTTATTGTTTAATTTACACTTAAAATACTCTTTTTTGTTATTTAATTAATTGTTAAAATTAAAATTAAGTTATAATACGCACAGTTCAGTTCAAACCAGAGATATGATTGGGCCACTGAGCCAATTATTATCAGACGGCGGATTTTTGGTTAGAACAAATTAAGAAATTTGGTGGTTATTTGGGAACAAAAAATTTGATATTTGGGAACAATAATTTTAAAATTTGGGAATATAAAAAACATAATTTCATTAGAATAAGTTATTATATTTTAAAATTAAGTGTTTCTCAATATTTTCTTAGATATTTTTTTTGGTCAAGAATATGTTTGTAAATTGAAAAACTTTGTTAAACCGCAATTAAATTTAATGGTGCATAAAATTATTTTTGTTTTAAACCAACAAAAATGGTTGAGTTTTTCAAATTTGTCAAATCGGGATTTTTTAAAAGTAAATCTATAAGCTTTTTAATAACGTCTTCATTTAAATTTTTTAAACTTTAAAAAATTATATTGATTTGTTCTTGAAATTTTAGTGTTTGACACTATATTTTTTCAATAGCATTGAAATTTGGTTGAATAAACCTACTTTTTGAAAATTCGGTGGTTATAACGAAATTATAGCAAATTTTGTGTTTTTGGTGAAATTTGGGATTTAACCAAAAATCCGCCATCTGATTATTATATACATAACGCACTACTTTATTGGCTCTGCGACTGCGTTATGCTCGTTATCTCTCTCACACTTAAACATATCCAGAGGTGTATGCGCCGTTCTAATGCAAGTAACGTGACAGAGCATTCGTTACAATATTAGTTACATAATTATTGTAACTATTCATTTTCAACAGGCTATAGACAGACGCTTAAAAATTAAACAATTGCGCTTTCCGTTGCTTGCAAAAAGTGTGCAAAAACTGAAAACGGGAAAATCATCTGTGAACATACCTCGACTCCACGATCTCTGGTTCAAACAATATAAAACTCATAGTACATTGCTGTGTACAGTTACAGTTACTGCTAAATGCAATCACGTGATTATAAATTTGACATTTAAAAATCAAGCCAATCACGAATAAGGCGTAATTTATAAATAGCACTAAATTTAAAGTTCAGTCAACGGTCAGTTGAATCGTTATTATTAATATACAGTAAACTAACATTTGTTTCATTCACAACTAAACTAAACTAAACTAAACTATTCAATCATTGTATTATTCATTATTCATTATCAATTATCAAAATATTCAAATAAGCTTATATACAAATTATACTTCATTTGAATCGTGTATTTATTATAATTATACAGAGATATGAGTCAATTAATTCAAAATAAATTGCAGGTATTTATTATGAACGTATCTATTTGTTGCTATTTATACAAATAATTTGGTTTTATTTTAATCCAGACAAATGGTGGCGTAAATTTAGCCATAAATGAAGAAAAACGAATTTTGAGATTGGTTAACACTAAACGTGTTGTAAACCCAACCACAATCACAACCACTACGACATGTGACACAACTTCTTTTAATGTTAAACGTATTCCACTCGCCATCTCTTTCAAGCAAAATAAATCTATGGTAACGAAGGAGAATGTTGTGGTAAGCATAAGCATTAACCATAATCTAAAACAATGTTATACAACTTTTAAAATACTGTAATTTTATTTAATAAATGAAAAGTGGGATAAATGTGAGGCTCGTGTTGACGTCAAACCAAATAAGACTGATGTGCTGAATGACGAAAATTCGGAAAATTGTAGAGAATTGAGTTGTGACAACACAATTGGCGTTCAAACTCGCTCTCGAATACCTGTGGATGCGCTTAAACAGATGGCCATAAGCAAAATCAACAAATCTAAGCAAACGAATCACCAAAAAAATACGAATTCAGAGATTGTTTCGTTTTCGTCAAACTTATTGCCTGTTTGTGTGGAGAATATAGATTTAAATGACGCCAATAATGTATTTCTTACGCCTGATTATGTTAATGAAATTTATAGCTATTTGCGTCACTTAGAGGTTTACTTAATTTAAGTTTAAATTAATTGTCGTTTGAATCATTTAAATTAATATTTACAGAACGTACAAAATGTCAAAATTAATTTTCTTTCGAATCAACGAGAAATGACTCCACGAATGCGCAGTGTTTTAATTGATTGGCTCATCAATGTTCACAATCAATTTCGTCTTTTGCCTGAAACTTTATATCTCGCTGTTTCGATAATGGATCGTTTTTTTCAGGTATTTATGAGAAGAATTTATAAGGTTTTCTAATTAATATTAATTAAAACTAATAGAATGAAATAGTAAGTAAGGATAAGATTCAATTGGTTGGCGTCACTTCTTTCTTCATTGCCAGCAAATTCGAAGAAATTTATCCGCCAGATGTTAAGGATTTTGTTTTAATATGTGATCAACTTTACCATAAAAGGGATATAATAAAGATGGAAATGACAATATTGCGAACACTTAAGTTCGAACTCGGACGCCCACTTCCTCTTCATTTCTTGAGGCGTAACTCGAAAGCAGCGCACGCTGACTCGAAAATTCATGCATTGGCTAAGTATTTGATGGAACTTACTTTAGTGGAGTATGAATGCGCGCATTGGAATCCATCGTATTTGGCCGCAACTGCCTTATATGTTACTTTAAAAATTCTCGGAGACTCTACCAAATGGACGCCAACTCTTGAATTTTATAGTAACTATAGCGAACAAAATTTGCTTTCTGGTGCTTCAATGTTATGTAAGATAATTAAAAAATCGGAGAAATCTAAATTCCAGGTAACACTTTCAGACTAATTTTAAAGAATTATATCTTTTTGACATCATTTTGAATTGTTTTTTACAATAATATAGAATTGCCGAAAAAAATACGCGACGACAAAACTGTTGGAAATCAGTAAACTTACTCAATTAAAATCACCGATCATTGACCAAATGGCTTCCATTCAGTCATAATTGTGCTTTTATTTCTTTATCATTCTCAACATTTGTATTAATTTTTTATTTAAAATTTCTGTCATATGACAAAAAATTTAGATATTAGCCGAATATTTTTTAAATCTCTTCACGTATAAGATTTTCATGTACCAAATTGTCAATTACATCAATTAAATGATTTTTGAATAATGTCATATTGTACCGTATATTGGATTTGATATTAGAATGAATTTTACTATATTTTATGTTTTGAACTTGTAGTATGATATTCTAAATAAATCATTTATTAAAAATAACTGTTATAATCAATATTTAGTTTTAAGTACATTATTTACAGTGGAATCATAATTATAGTTCATATATCATTCATTTCAGCTTTAAACTGTTCCACTTGTGATGGCGGATGTGTTTGACCAGTGATCACACGTCTGAACAGCAATATGTGAGGTTCCGGTTCGTGTATCATGTAATGAATCCATCCCTGACTCTGCTGTACACCTAATCCACGCCATTCCGCTTCAGTCATCAAATGGGTTTTGGGAACCAATTTAGCGATGTCTTTAGGAAGCACTACATGTCTACATAATCAAAATATATTCATATTCATATCCATATTATATTCATATTCAAATCATACCTGTATTCATATTTTTCGTCGTAATATTTATCTGAATAATAGATATTTTTTGAAGACATTTTCGCGACAATAACCACAAATAACAACAATAAGTATACTTTATATGATATAAACCAACAGTTTTGGCGCCACAACAACCTTAAACAATAAAGCAATAACGTAATAACGTTAACGTTAACCTTAACGAACAGTTAACGTATTTTATGTCCCATAGCGTCCTCTATTGGAATCCATCAAAACTTAGATTATTTGTGATATGATTTATCAAATATTAATCTAAACTTACGCTTCCACTCAAATCACTGCAATTAATTGAATCATTGATTACGTGATACTACATTAATAATATGATCAACCAATATATTATCTCTCATGAAATGGATTTTATTTTGTGGTAAGTTTTTTATGATTATTTTGCGTAAAAATAGCGTTATATTGCGTTTGTGTTTATTTAAAATGATGTCAAACATAACCATTTAATCAAATGTTGCGTATAATTATGTCATATATTAACGATTAGATTTATATTAGTTTTAAATACATAGTAATTAGAGTATTAATTCATTATTAATAAAGTACATTTACATTACATTAGTAATAATTGATGAGTTTAATGAATAAGGGATGTGTTAAAACCTATAATATAAGCTTACGATATGATATTAATTTTCAATGCCAATAACTGAATCAACTTCCAGTTACTCACTGTATGGCTACTTATTTTAATTAATATTGTTGTCGTTCATAGTAGATATTGTCAGTTGAATTATTTAATTATTTTAACAGCAGTACATATATACAGTATAGTAACACGACTGTTATCGAAATTTCTTAACTAAATTAATTTTTAATTTACTTAACGCACACAATTTGTTAGAACTCAGTTATAATATTGGTTTAATACAAAATATATTTGTTATGATCGTTCACTACAAGTAGCGGTCACTAATTAAACATAAATAACTACTGTTTTTTTCAGAATACATAATTAATCAAACAAATTTCTACAAATTACTAGATATGAACGCAAATTTAAGAGGATTTGATTGTTAAAAAAAAATATTTATAATTGCGATATATTGCGAAATTTTAGTTCAAATTGTGAGTTTTGAGATTTTACAATGGAATAATTCGAATTAAATTTTGTTATTTTAGTAATTTAAACGAATCACTCTTTTGAAATCTTAATAAATCAAACTTATGAGAAAACAAGAACGACACTTTTTTCTTTGTTTAATCTAAGCTAATAAGTTATTAATGTCAAAATAAACTTATATAAAATACGTGCTAAATTCTATGGTCGAGCTAATGCGGACACACAGACGGACGGATGGACGGACAATGTCAAAAGCATAAGCTCGCCTTTTTCTAAAAAAGTGAGCTTAAAAATTCGTTTAAAAAATGAATTAACAAATTCCAAGACTTAATCAATCACTAATTAATCAATAAAAATCAATAAATATTACACATTAGATATAATCATTTACTATTAGCTTTAATTATTCCATGTTAGAAGTTACAGTACCAGATATTTGTTTATACTGTATATAGATTATGTTAATTATATTGTATTTGGAGGTACTGTATAAGTATGGAGTATATAACCTTGCATTCGTACATGTGTTACGCACACTAATTGTTAATTTAAATACAAGCTCATCCCGTTATTATAATTAATGAAGCATTGAATAGTTAATTAGTAACAAACAACGCTTTCATTTATGCGAACATTTCGAGATTATATAAATTTATATAGTGGTCTATATTTGTTAATTCCAATATTAGATTAGCTTTTAGAACTGTTCATTTGAATAACGATTTTATCATTATTTACATTTTTAATTTTAATAAAATGAGTATTCCGTGTAATTAAATTGGTAATATAACAGAAAAGATGGTCGGAAGAGCTACAGACCGATATTACGAGATTAGTTCATATTTGTAAATTTAAAACTAAAAACAAAGGAATTCATCACTGAGATTAAGTTAGGATAAGATTTGTTGTCTGAATTCTAAAAATATATTATACTTTCTTAACTCAAACTTCTAATCATTAAAGCCCATCGCCGTCAAATATTTGTCTTTAGATTGAAAAACTGTGTTCTGTTTATTCAATTAAAGCTCGAAAATTTCCATTTTAAAACAAAAAATTAAAATAAAACTAGTTCGATACATTCATAGAGAGCACTTATTCTACTATTTTTACACAATTCTAGCTCAATCTTATGTTTTAGCCCTGCGAACTGATAGACAAACATACTCAAATCCCAAAGCTAAACTTTTGAGAGAGAGAGAGAGAGAGAGAGAGAGAGAGAGAGCTAAAAAATATTTTAATATATAAAACTTTGATCTGATAATGAAAACAAAACAAAACAAAAATATTATCAATTTACGTTAAAGGGTAAAAAACTGTAATATTGAAACACTTGTTTTTAACGATTTATTTACTAAACTGTTTAAAGTTATAAAATATATTATAGAGAATTAATAAATTGAAGAGAATAAATAAGAAATTTTTAATAAATCAATATATGACACCTTTTTTTGTTAAACAATGCTCAAATAATAAATCCCTGCGATAACTCTATCCAACAGTTTTGTTTTGTTACTTCTCTTGAATTTTGTTTCATATTTATTTTAAAGATGCATATGTCTCTAGAGGTGCTTTATTTAACAAAAACTAACTCTTAAGCCTCAACTTTTTTCGAGCTTACTTCGAAAATTAATCGAACTAAAATTGTTATAAATTCTTAAAAATTTTCAAACTTTTTTGCATGAATTCTTTGTTGATCTTTGTTGCCAGTAAACTGAATTATAAATATTATAAATATTGGTTTGAGAGAGAAAGACTAAAAGAGCCATTTTCAAAGTGAGCTTCATTTGAATGTTAATTTGTTTTGTAATTCAACTTATAGTTTAATTATTTATAACACAATTTCTGAAAAAAATTGGTTTAACTATTTAGGCATTCATAATCTGTAGGTTTTAAAACGCTGCCTTAATTTCTTATTTTTCGAGTCTAATTACCAGTTTTCTGAATAAATCCGTATTTGGTAAGTTATGAATGAATAAATTAATGACAGTTTGACTATTTTATGGGATTTGTATCACCATATTACTCGTTATTGCTAACCTTTTATTAGTTGTAAACATTTGCATTTGTGAAGAGTATTGAATGAATGAATTGAATGCCTTTATAATATTTTGATTAAATAAGAAACCTGTTTACGAGTTAGTTTTTGATTAAAAATGTAGAATTTTGTGAACAATCGACACGATTGTATATAAATTTAGTAATGGTTAGATAAGTTTATGGTGTTGGGTGGATGGGGTTGGACTAAAATACTATAAGTGTACTATAAGTTGGTTTTCTTTACGTTAGCTTTTGATATAGTTTACTCATTATATGTGGCATAACAGCCTCAAGCGCTTCCCTCTTCCCGTCACATCCCCTCTTTTGCTCTCTTTCCTCTCAGTTCCTCTGTTATTCTCATTTCCTTTGCATACGTCACGTGAATGTGGAGGCGTTGCCGTATAGAGCACTCATTCATTCATTTCTTGTCGTACGCTCACTCTATACTCTGTGCTACATAGTTATCGTAGCATTCACTAAAACGTATACTCAGTCAATCAGTCCCACAATAACTCGTGTAAGAAGTGTGTGTATAGTATATCTGTGTGTTGTGTTGTGTGTGTGTGTGTACAGTATATGTGTGTTCACTTTCACACTACAATACAGTATATTGAAATATTAAAATTATATCATATCATTTTGATAATATAATATTGGTTAAAATAGTTTGCCCACGCATTCACGTATTTCTAATAGTATTATAGTTGAACTCGACTGATCGTTGAACGCCCGCGCGTTTTCCTCACTATTCGTAACACTCTTCGCTATACTTCACTGTTCATTCAGCCATTAATGTGTGTACTGTATACAGTATGTGTGTAACTAACTATCTTATCTAACCATACCATACCATACCATACAACTGTGAGTGTGAGTACACCGGCATCTCCCTATTGTGTCAGACAGCGACAACAACAACAACAACAACCATAATAACAATACCAACACACTGTCAAATGTTTGATTCTGGTGTAACACTACAGTAGTGTTGATATTAGTGAATGAAAAAGTTTTAATAAAAGTTAATGAGTTGTTGGTATACAGTATAGAGTATAATGTATAGTTATTTCCAATTTACATGTATGTTCATATTGACAACTACGCACATTGGATAGTATGTATTATCTGTTAGTGTCTTCACTCTTCACATGAACTTCTGTGCCCTTGAAGGCAAGGGAAGCGAACGCTTTGGAAGGCTGTAAGGCTGTAGTGAGCACTTGTGGAGAAGCAGTGCATATAACGTGTATATACTGTACTGTATGTGTGACAACCTCTCCTCTCAAACAGTGGAGAGCAAAGAGCGCCACAATTCCACATTTCGTATTCATAAAACATCTGTTACTAGAAATCTCGGCGTTTGACTAACTATGATTCGCTTTGATCGCTATGTTTTCCAATACTGAATTATCTAATATTATCTGAATTATTGATATACTATACTGCTATACTGTATAACAAACACAATTAACAATGAAATTATTCGTTTTCACTTGACATCATGTTTACGATCAAATAATTAGTTTAAGTTCAATAAACGAAATATAAATTGAATGAAATTAAGACAATGCTCTCTTGCTTCCCATTTTCATATTCTCCACTAAAGGATGATTATTCTCAACTTTTTATAGGCCAAAACGAACAAATTCTAGAAGAATCGGAGGAAAACTGTTTGAATATCGAAAACTTATATCATTTAGAAAGTAATTCAGTGCACAATCAGACGATAACGTGCACAACAACCGATAATTGCAACAATCATTTGGAACCGAATTGCGAACAGATTTCGGAATCAAAATTATGCAATAATAAAACTAAACATCCTATACTACCCATACCCAGAACTTTTCGAAAACCAGAATCAGTTATAAATACTAGTTGTAGTGAAACAATAGATTCTTCCATTAATAGCTCTTCAGGCGCTAATTTATCAAAATTAAGTAAATTGAAATTAGGGTTTTATAGATTGAAAGGAACAGAACACTTGCAACAAGAATCGTTGAGGAAGTGTAACGAGTCGTCAGTATCACATTCACAGCGATATATTAAACTTCCGACATCAGCATCAGTATCAAAATTTAGTGAATCTGCGGTTAATAAGCAGCAGCAGAGATCACGTACGAGCACATCAAAATCAATCATCACTGAGAATCGCAATTTATCGACTCAGCATTCAACAAAATCATTGGCGCCTTCCTGTTCGCAGGTTTCACATGCTTCGCAACGATCATCATCACCTAAACCTCTAGAACCTCCTCAACTGCCTCAACCTCCACGACCATTGACGAGTCATCCAGGTATAGCTGGTATAGGAGGCAAAACCCGAACTATTATGCCCCGACAGAAAGTGCAGTGGGCATCAGTTAATAGCTGTGCAGATAATCCAGATAATATATCCTCAAACTCAACTCGAGATACTGGTTTAGCGTCAGTCGCCAATAGCACTATACCTAACAGTAACAGTAATAGTAACAATAACAGCGTTCGAATGAGCAATCATTTGCCAGTTGGATCTGCATCTGCATCCACGTCATCGTCATCATCATTAACATCGCCTGATTGGAGTAAAGGTGGTACTTTTATCAATAAGCCTTCACGTGGTTGGCTTCATCCTGATCAGAAAATTGCTGAAACTGGTGTATTATATGCGGTTCGGGTATGTACAACCAGTATTTTATTATTAACCGTAAGTGCAATAACACCATTGTGCGCTAACTCTAAGTTCAAACATATGCCAAATATTCACTTAGTGGGTCAACATTACCAATTGGTAATTTTCGAAAGAAAAATCGTAAACGCGTCCAAATATGTGGAGGCTATTGTATATTTTTGCAGATGTGCTGGTAGTTATAGTTATAGCTGCAGTTAAACTTTGCTGTTGCTGCTGCTATTGCCCACTCACTCACTGCTCCACCATATCCGCATTAACGCTATTTCCACCGTAAGATATATTCCCCTTCGCTTTCCCTATACAGTATATTCGCCACTTTTTCATTTCCCTTAGCTCTCCAATTCCCGCTCCCTTTCCTGGCCAGTTATTACATTTACATGTAAATGTTTCACGCTTTACTTCAACACTAATTGATTTTCATTATATCAGAGAAATTGTCATCAATTTTAATTTCATAATTTGTTGATTATTGGAGATTCATATTTAGACAGAATATAAATTCATAATATTAAACTTTATTACGAAAAGCAAAAGTTTAATTGATTATACGGTACAAAATTCAATATTTTTATTTTTACAACATAGTTCTTAGTATCATATATATTATAATATTGGACAAAAAATATTCACGACTCAGTATTTTGCGGCACAACATATAATACCGGTATAATCATAAAACGGTCGGAAATCGTATACTATTGTTGGAAATGTTTTCCAAAGGCATTGAAATTCCTTCCTGGAAACTAATTTCCTAATTTGTTAGTTTATTATTGTTTATAAAAATTAAATTTTAGTCGTATGTTAGTAATTCTTTCGGTAATGATATTTATTATCAATAAATTATATTACAAAAAAAATTACTGTTAAACATAGTAGGAATTATTTTATTAAATTATTTAATTTATTTTTATTGCGTTTAATTAATATTTATTTAACGTATTTAAATGTTTGTATGGTTATTATTGAATCATATTTACAAACTTGAGTTATGTTGTTTGATTTTAGCTAATCTTAACAGTGACTATTTCTGTCACCGGAAGAGCTTAGAATAATTTGAATTGGAATGGAATGGAGCGGTTGTTAAAATTGAAAAGCAGATGTGTAGTATAGTGTAGTATAGTGTAGTGTAGTGTAGTGTGGTATTCTATATTCTAATCACTACGTGTATTTAACTCTTCAGTTTATTGTACAGTCAGTCTTACTTATGTTTATATAGATATACCAATTGAGCTAAACTATGCTTTTAACAGGAAATCGCAATCTACTGAAAGCAGTGAAAAAACAGTGCATTTCCTGTACAAATCAACACCAGGTGCTCTCTCGCTCTCTTTCACTCATTCACACAAACTTCAAACGCTCAATGTAACCATTTTAAATGTATCGTAATTTCAGCTAATATTTACTAATATAATTACTGTATTATTAAATTATTATTACACCATTACCGAGTAATACTATTATACTTCATACATTGTATCACATATAACCATTTATTTAATTAATGGCTGAACAGTCTCTGAAGGTCTATCTGTAAGTCGCAAGTCATATGTAGAGTCCAGACTTTTTCGGAATTAAAACATTAAAATTTCGGTCGGAATTTCTGATGAAAAATCTACTTTTTTCGGACTAATGGGGCCAATTTCGTATTGCCCCACGTCTTTTTTATAAGTTTAATAGTAAACCTAACCTCTATCTAGCTTAAACCTAACCTAATATAACCTAAATTCATGTAAAAAATAAAAATTTTAAAAAAATCTGCAAAAATCGTTTAAAAAATTGAAAAATAATTTACATTTATTTTTGTTGTGACACCACTTTACAACAAAAGAAACACGTTATTATATCTAAGAGATAATATAATAAAAATTTTGTGGGGGCAATACTATGTCTATGTAAAACTATGTCCCCTCTTAAAACTCATTTTCACTTAATTGCATATTTCGGAGAAAATTTTCGGAAGTTTTTAAAAATGTCATTATTTCGGAGATTTAATTTAGTTTGTGATAAGTAGAGAGTCAAAAAGATAGCATTTGCTACTTTTTTATTTCATAAATTATAAGCATATAATTATTATATGAGCACG